>PVIR01015884.1:0-37686 GCA_004026965.1 Petromus typicus
AATCCTCCTGCCTCTGCCTCCCGAGTGCTGGGATTACAGGCGTGAGCCACCACGCCCGGCACTATGGTATGTGGTACTGGTTGCTGCTGGGTGTGGGTCTCCACACCCAGTATTGTTATGTGGTTACCGGGGAATCGAACCCGGGCCCTTGCGCTTGCAAGACAGGCGCCGGAACCACTGAGCTAACTCCCCGGCCCAAATTTCCTATTCTTTCTTAATATGCTATAAAAGTAAGATATTTGAAGGTAGTTTTAAGCCCTGAATATCTATAATCCTTTATAAAACTCAAGCATATATATATATGTATATATATATATACATATATATGTTTATATGTGTATATATATGTTTATATGTGTATATATGTATATCAATATATGCATATATATAATATATTTCAGTAAAAATAAAAGAAAGAAAGGTAGGATGATATAAAGGAGCTATTAACTCCTAGATGTGAATTTAAATGAAGTTTAATTTTAGAACATTTTAATGTTGCCTTAGCCTTAATCATTCAACAAATATTTGTGAAGCGTCTATGTCTCATATATAGATTCATAGCCATGCTTTTGGGGAGTTCATACCATTGAGGGTGGGTATTTTAAAAGCCCAGTGCTGCAGATAGAGCATCATTCTGAGCATGTAAAGCATACTTGTGAAGGTGCATTGGTCTCTGTATCTCAAGCAACAGGCCAGGCGGTAACTGCTATAATGGGGCAGGGCAATTTCACTCATGCCGTGCACCAGTGCATGCTCTTCCCTCTTCTGGGGTTCTCTTTCTCTGTTCCTAATCCCTTAAAAAAAATTATTTTCCTGAGATAGTTTTCCATTCCCTTCCTCCACCATAGCCTGATCTAGTTTAGTCTTGTTTGGGCACCCACCCTGCCTCTTCCCAGACCCTATCACACTGTAAGGTCATTGCCAATTTCTTGGTCTGACTTTCCTCATTAATAAGGGGTCCTTGTGATCATAACCATGCTTACCCATCGCCATCTGACCAATTCAAGGGCCCAGCACAGTGTTTATAATGGACACACAATGGTAAAAGGCAGGAACAAGTGAGGAAAGAGCGTATCCTTTGAGGACATGTTCTGGGATCCTCAGTGGATGCTTGAAATCACAGATAATACCAAACCCCATAGATAGATAGATAGATAGATAGATACAGTGACACATGAATATTTATATATATATATATTTCCTATACATAATACCTATGATAAAATTTAATTTATAAATTAGATACTAAAAATTTATAACTAGTAATAAAATGGAATAATTATGATAAACATTATAATAAAACCTATGTGAAATGATCTTCCTCAAGATATTTTCTTCTACTGTACCCACTTTTCTTGAGATGACGTGGGAAGATACAACACTTATATGATGAGACAGAATGAGGCGGATGAACCAGGAGTTGACATAGCACCAGGCTGCTACCCAACGGTTATTTGAGGACAAGCCCAGTGACACCTGGAGAGCTGATCTGATAACTATGATGCCCACTAAATCACTAATGGGTGGATAGCATATACAGTATGGACACTCTAGACAAGGCAGAATTAATGGAACAGTGTGACATTTTATTACACTATTCATAATTTAAAACCTATGAATTATTTATTTCAAGTATTTTCTACTCAAAATTTTTAGACTGTAATTGATTCCAGGCAACTGAAACTATGGAGAATGAAACTGTAGATAGGGGGAGAATACTATACACTGATGTCCAAATACATAATCTGTATAGATAACTAGAAATATTATATCTATGTACCTGTGTCAATTATGAGAATATATTATATATTTTTACATAGGAATGTATAGAACACGAATAAACTATGTGCTCTTATCCTAGCAGCAGATAATACTGTTATTTATGACCCTGTAAAGTTTTATAGGCCTAGAAAGTCCCAGTAATGAGTTTGTCCTAGGAAGATCATAATTAATACAGCAGGACAGGCCCCAAATGTGTCTGCGGCATGTGGAATGTTTCATTACGGAGCCAATGTTTCCCCTTTCTGAGCATCAACATTAAACCAGAGACATTTTTTCCCATTCACCACCATTAGATTCCACTGAGATTCCCAGGGGGCAGCAGCTCTTAGTAAATTCATTTTTAATCATCTGAGCCACATGAGCAAATGTCTTGTCTTATCAAAATATGGCAAAGCAGAAATGAGGGCAGGAGCCAGAGGGGAAGGGAATCCTGCTAGATCTGAACTGGAGCTGTGGCTTGTGTTTTTTAAAGAAGTCAGGGATTTGCTGATTTTCTCAGTGGGTGGCCCCATCTTCTACCAAATGAGCTCTGATTGGCTTCGTTTATTCACCCAGTTAATTACTCAACTCCAAATACACACTCACTCTGATCACTAGGCTCTGTGCTGGGCTCCTGGGACACAGAATTAAATAAAGCACATTTCTTGTTCTAAGGAGCTCATAATGCACAGCAGCACCTCACAAACTGGAGTGGTCAAGGGCCACACCATACACCCTGCAAGCTTCCCAGACCTCATGGCCTCGCTGCACCTTGTCATCCCCACCACAGCATCAGAATGAGCCAGGGGAAGGGAGTGGGTGAAGTTGGGAACCGAGAGCAGTTCACGAGGGGACACATGTGCAGACTTCACCCAGAGGCAGAAGAGGCCGCAAGCAGCTGCATACAGGTTCCTTAAATATTCCAAGGTCAGATATGGGCACAAGGACTAGGAGTAAAGGAGGTAGGGCCTGGACTGTAATTGGGACCTCAAACTTGGAGAAATGACGATGCTGGGAATATATTTTGGAGGCTTTGAAACTTATTGGAGGAAAAGGGTGACCGAGAATAGCACCTAGACTTCTGACTTACATGGCTAGAGGTGCCGTTACTGAGACTGCCTGAGACGAGTCATTGAAATTGGTGTCTCTAAACGTGTTTTATTTTTCAAATTATCACATCCTACCTCCCACTCTGGAGTCAACGTGGGTATTTTCAGTACCATGTCGTCATGGTTTCAATATCATGGATGTATATTTACTATCACTGATGTATATTTATGTTTTACATAAAATTAAATACATTAAAAAATGAGAGCTTTTGTCCTCACTCACTCCCCCACACAAACAAAACACCTTTTACTTCACTGTAAAGGGTATTTCCTCTCCTGAGAACGCTTGTTCCGGCTCAGAGAGAGCCAGTCGGTTGTCCACTGAAGCCTCCTGTCTGCACAACATCGCCCCCTAAAGACCACAACGGGAATCATCAGGTCTTAGAAGGAACCTCTATGGTCCGGAGGAAGAACATACCAGAACTCAGCGCAGGAACACCAAACTTCCACTTCTTTCAGGGCTTCTGCCCTTTCCCGGCCTTCCGCATTACTTCACCCCCGATTTTCACATAGTTTGAAACCTATAGCTACAAACGGATACTCACAATGGGCACACCTGGCAGAAGTGTGTGGTAATTGCCTGATGGAAATACGTTAAGGAATTTTTTGGTTAGAACTCCAAAAGGATGACCTTACTCAAAGGAAAGACCTCGTATCCAGAAGTTAGCAGCAGAAAATATTTGAAATGTTCTAAAATAAACTTAATGCTTAAGATGCTTGTATGTTTTGATTTCTTCTTTTAAGTGATTACTTTGAACAAGGTAGGAAACCTAGACAGCTGTTTCTCAGTAACCAGAAAACAATGCACAAAAAGTGATACAGATCGTATTAAAGTTCTTCAGGGAAACAGAGTTTATAGGATATGTATAACTACAATCACATACTACTCAATGATATTTTTGTCAACAATGAACCACATATACAAGGGGATCCCAAAGACTGTATTGCCCAGTGACGCTGTAGCCATCTTAGTTCATGTAAGCACAAGTTTGTGTATGACAAAATTACCTAATGACACATTTGTCCTAATTTATCCAGCCACTAACTGGCAGGTGATTATATCAAGAGAGAGATTTATTATGAGAGACTGACTCACAATAATGGCAGCTGAATGTTTCACATCTGCCACAAATATCCAGAGGCAGGAGAAGATGGATATTCCATCTCCAACAGAGAAAGAACACTCACTCTTCCCCTCTCGGCCTGTGCGTTCTATTTGGGATCAGCGGCTCACAGAACACCCACCTCATTGGTAATAACAATCTTCTTTTCTTAGTCAGTAGATTCAAATGTCACTTCTTCAAAAACTAGTGTCATAGACATGCCCCCAAATAATATTTTACCAGCTACCTCGATATTCCTTAGGCCGGTCAAGTTGACAAATAAAATTAACTGTACCTATAATATAGGCTGTCTAAATACAATGAACAATTTGATCCATTTAATACACAGTGACTCCAACATCCAACCATGAACAAATGAACTATTTTTAAGTGTATATTGGATCACTTACCAGAATTACCCATAGTCTCTGCCAAAAAGCAAATCTTCAGAAATGCCAGAGTACTGGACTATTTTGAATACTTTCTCTAGCCACAGTGGAATTAAGGTAATCATCAGTAACAAACAGAATTTTGAAACTAGAAACATTTGTAAGTTAAACAATGTACTTGAAAAAGTAAAAACCCACTCACTGGTCAAGGAAGAAATCAAAAATAGACATGATAAATATCTTTAGATGTATTTAATAAAAGTGTTACAGTTATGGAACATAAAATGTGTTTAGAAGAAAATAAGTATGTTTAACATTTATTTCGACAGAAGAAAGCTAAAATTTGACAAGTTGTGAATTCATCACAAGAAGATAATTTTTAAAGGGAAAATAATTAAACTTGAAGTATAAGAACTGAAATGATAAAAATTAGAAATTATTAATTATAGCATAGGCATAATTGAAATCTTACATGGGAAATATCTTTCCTATAATAAACCAGTAGTAAAAAGAAGACTTCTCTTTCACTTGCTGTTTCCCCAGCCAGATTAAGGCTGGATTTGGAGATGAAATAAATCTGTTTCATCATAATAATGAAGAATAAACTAATTCCTATTTTATTAATAAAGATTGGATTATATCAAATGTTTTCCCAGCAGTCACAAACAAACATGTGATTTCTCGCCCCTCTCCTCTCTCTCTCTCTCTTTCTCTCTCTTTCAGTCTACAGCCACAGCACCCTGAATGCACCTGATACTCTCTCTCTTTCAATACTGGAAATTGAAACTAGGGTCTTTGCACTGAGCTACACCTCTCAACCCTACATACTTAATGTGTATTTTCTAAACACAAGACCATACTTTCATAACTATAATATAGTTAGCAACAGTAGAAATTCAGCCTGCTTGGATATGATACAAAAAGCATATTCTGTGAAAGAAAAAAGATCAAAATTTAAAACTCTGCCCTGTGAAATGAAAATATAATCTGTAGAATAGAATAAAATCTTTGTAGGTCACATATTTGACACATAAGTTGTAGCCAAAATGTGTTTTTTAAAAACTCACAGTAACCAACAGAAGAAACAAACAACCCAACAAAATTGCATATCTAAAAGCATAATGTTTGGTGAAAAATATGTTTAAATTAGAAGATGCATTGCCACAAATCGCTCTGAAAATCCTCCCCTTCATTTTAAACAGCCATTTCTCATCACACTTTCCACCTTCTGAAGCAGTTCTAGAAGTTCCCTGGTGAGTGTCATTAGTACTGCCTTCATGGCTGCCTTGATGCCTGAACAGATTCAAGTCATTTACTTTTCATGGTCTTTTTGACTTTGAGGAAGAGTTAGAAGTTGCATGGTGCCAGGTTTCAAGATGTATTACAAGGCTACCATGATTTTAAAAAAACAAGGTACTTACACAAAAATGGACAGACAAATCAATGAAACAGATGTAAGATGCAGAAAAACATTCCAGGCACATTCATTCATCTGATCTTCAACAAAAGACCAAAAACATACACAGGAAAAAGATGGCCTCTTTAACAAAAGGTGCTGGCAAAACTGGTTATCCAAATGCAGAAGAATAAATCTAGACCTATATCTCATATCCTGTATATTAAGCCAAAAATACTGAATCTACTGGAAGATAGGACAAGTAAGACAGGTTAAGACAAAAGTATATACAAAGACTTTCTGAAAAGAACACCAACGAACCAGAAAGAGAACAATAATCAATAAATAGTATTGCACCAACTTTTAAATCTTCTGCACAGCAAAGGAAACAACCAATAAAGTGGGGGAACAATCTAAAAAATGGGATAAAATTGTTGCCAGCTATACCTTGGACATAGGACTAGTATAGAGACTATGTAAAGAATTCAAAATAATTAAGCTCCCTCCAAAAATAAAACACCCAATCAAAACAAGGGGCAGATGGAATGAACAGACACTTCTCAGAAGAAGAAACACAAAGGTCAATAAATACATAAAAAAATATTCATTATCACTGGGTATTTGAGAAATGCGATCAAAACAACACTGAGATCCCATCTTACTCCAGAAAGAATGTCCATCATCAAGAAATTAAATAATAACAAATGCTGGCAAGGTTGTGGTTGGGGGAAGGAATCTTTTTATGTTGGTAGGAAAATAAACTAGTCTAACCACTAAAGAAATCAGTATAGAAATTCCTCAAAAAGCTAAAAACAGAAATTTTATTTGACCCAGGTATAACCCATCTGGATAGCTTCCCAAAAATGTTTGAAAGTATTACACTGCAGTGGTACATGCCCACTCAAGTTTATAGCAGCACAACTCAGAAGAGCTAAATCTTAGAAACAGCCTATCAACAAATAAATGAGTAAAGAGAATGCCTCATATACACATAATGGAATACTATCTGGAGAAGGATACATTTAAGTCATTTGTAGAAAAATGGATATACCTATAAAGCTAAGTGAAATAAAGCAGACAGAGGGGTTAAACGGTGCATGATTTATCTTACAGTAGAACCCAAAGTATTAATAATTTAAAGAGCAAAATAAATGATAAATTGTAGGAAACATGAAGATAGACTTTTTGCAAATGAGAAGAAGCTCTAGGATGGAGAAAGAGTAGAGGAAATAGAAGGACAGGAAAAGTAAAAGGGATTAAGATGCACTGTGTGTGGGTACTCCTCTCAATAAATGTATTCCTTATGTACTCCAAGCATGTACTGATGAAAAATGTTTTTATAACAGGGAGTAAATGTTCATCTCTCTCTTAATTTTTTTTTAAAAACACATCTAGCCATTTTAAAAAATCATTTGTTTTTTAAAGCTTCCTAGCTAAATTTTTACTACAAATGAATACTGAATTCTGTGAAATCCCTTCCTCATGTCAGTGGAAGTGATAATGAGTTTTCTTCCCTACTCTGAAAATGCAGTGGGTTCCATCGACTTGTTTATTGAACCAGACTTTGCTCAATCACAGTGATCACTTCGGCTGAGCCATGGGACAGTGTTCAGCTTAGATGGTGCTGAGTTCGATGTGTTTATGTTGTTGAGGATGTTTACATATATGAGAAATATTGACCTGCAGTTTTCTTCTCCTATATTATCTTCGTGTGCTTTGGGAATCAGGATAATGTAAGTTTCATAAAGCAAGATGGGATATGTTCCTTCTTTTTTCCTTTTCTGGAAGAATTTGCACAGAATTGGTATTATTTCTCCTCTAAGTAGGACTTGCCAGTGAAATTAACTGGACTGAGAAATTTCTTTCTTGGAAAGTCTTTAAAAACAAATACAATTTGGGGCCGGGGAGTTAGCTCAGTGGTTCCGGCGCCTGTCTTGCAAGCGCAAGGGCCCGGGTTCGATTCCCTGGTAACCACATAACAATACTGGGTGTGGAGACCCACACCCAGCAGCAACCAGTACCACATACCACAGTGCCGGGCGTGGTGGCTCACGGCTGTAATCCCAGCACTCGGGAGGCAGAGGCAGGAGGATTGCTGTGATGTGAGTTGGAGGCTGAGCTGAGGGCCAGCCTGAACCACAAAGCGAGACCCTGTCTCAAAAAACCTAAAAAAAAAAAAAAAAAACAAATACAATTTTAACTGGGCCTAGGAATTTCCTTCTTGGAAAGACTGGAACTATAAATCAAATTTTTAAAATAGACCTAGGGGAATCCAGTTATCTATTTTTTCATAGGTAACTTTTGGTAACTTATGAATTTCAAGGAATTAGTTTATTTGTCTGCACAGAGCTAGCCACAGTATTATTATTCTCCTAATATCTATGTCTATAATAATATCAACTCTTTCATTATCTTATTTTTATGAATTTTGTTGTCTTTTAATATTTGTATTATCTTTATAACTTTCTGTAGTTATTGTATGATTTATATTTAACTGTTCTTATTTATCTACATAATTTAAGTCATAGATTTTTTCTTAACATTATTTGAAGGTTTTTATATATAGCTTTTCAAATTATTTTCTTTATATAATTTAATTTTAGTTGAAATTGGTTTTCCTTGACTTAAGAAATATTTTTCCTAATAAATGAGGGATTTTCTTCTGATCTTTTGTTAAATTCTTACTTTTCTGAATTAAAATTAGACAATGCTGTCTGTACTATACCTACTTTTGGAAATTTACTGGAATTTTCTTGATCTAATATGTGGTCAAATTTATTTCCACAGACATATATAAATAATCTATTCACTGTTTTAAAATTACAAAGTTTTCTATATGTCAGTCATATCTACCTTACTAATTACTCACTTTATTTAGATCTACTTGACTTATGCTTGACTAAAAGCCTTGAAATAAAAATCCCTTAAAATTACCACACTTCTCTTTGTGTCTGTTCTATTCTCTGGTACTTTCATAGTTTTCCATTTGAATAATGCTGATATTCTATTCAGCACACTATTGAGAATGGCATTTTTGTCCATGTATTTGTTTTCATGGTAACTCAAATCCCTTGGTTTTATATGCATATTCATAAAACAATAATATTTCTTCTCATTTGTGACCCAACCTGAACTTATTTTTATTAGTAGGTGAATATATTAGTTTTGTATTGCTGCTGTAATAAACTGTCACAGATTTAATGGCTTAAAACCAAATCTCTAGAGGACAATCTATTTCTTTGCCTTTTCCAGCCTCGAGACACTGTATCCCTCTGCTTCTTTAAAGAACCCTTGTGATTACTGCAGTCCCATCCAGATAATCCAAGATGATCTCCTACTTTAAGACTAGCTGATTAGCAACCTGAATTCCACCTGTAATCCTTGCTATGTAATAACATCATAATATACAATAACATGCTTATAGTTTCCAGGAACAAAAACAGGAGTATCTTTGGGATGGAGAGTGGGAATGCATTATTCTTTCTAGTGGAGTGATAGTAGCCCTTTTAACTTCCACGGTATAACTGATCCTTTGGTTTGAGTTCTACTTTCTTTGTTTAGTGTTCAGTTTTCCTTATTTCGTTTCCTGTATATATTTCTTCTGATACTTACAAAGGATTGTATTTTATTGTAATAATTAGCTAGAATAAAATAATTCTAAATAGTCAGTTCAACTCAGAGTTTCTCTTCACCCCCCTTACTGCAAAGTCAGAATGTTTCCATAAAAGTACCCTAAAAGCAGAGAACAGAACTTCGGGAAGCAATAGCTTTTCCAGCAACTTGACCTGGAACTTCCAGCCTCCAAAATTATGAGATATACATTTTGTTCTCTATAAATTCTTTTAAAGTAGTTTTCTAATGTGGATATAGATGTAACCTGATGTTACATTTAATGTAACAAATTAAATTTCATTTGTGACACTTTCATTCCCTGATACCACACTATGCATCTACATTTTTGCCATCCTGGAACAGAAGGTGAACCTAACCTCGGATTTGGATTTGACCTGCAAATTTGCCTCAAATCTGTGGACACACTATGATGTAGATTATAAAATATGTTTCCCTATTTCATTTTGCCCTCCTGAATCTTGCTTTTCATCATGAGAAAAGAATGCCTCAGGTAGCCTCGGTTTAAGGAGGCTGAACTGCGCATGGAGCTGACCACTTTCAGCCTTCCCACTGGAGTCAAACTCAAGTACACTTGCACAGATCCACTAACCCAGCCAGATCCACTAACCCAGCCACCCAAAGGCATAAACAAGAAATAAATGTTTACTGAGTGAATTCAAGCACACTTATTGCACAGAAAAAATTGACCACCCTTCCAACTTCTTTGCTTCTCCAGACCTAACCAAAGTTGGGGGGACTTCTGCCACATTTCACTTTACCTTATTTTCTTACTTTTGTATCCTTTTTCAATTGAATAATATATCTTTTTCCCTTCAAAATGATTCTTCCATATTACACCCCCACCCCAGTGCCCAGCCTCTTCAGATCACACCCCATCTCCTAACAGCACATTCAGCTCTAATTATTCCATAGATGAACTGACTGAGTACATACAGTGCTCCTCTGATCCAACCACCTTCCGAAATCTAGCCTCTGAACACATGAGCTTTGGAGAAGCACACTGTAGATCTAAACTACAACAGTCTGCAACTAGTTTTTGTGGGGGCTTAAAAGACTACATTGACCTTTCTGCACTTCAGTTTTCTTAATTTATAAAGAGGATCCAATACATTTATCACAGAGTTAATAAAAAGAACATTCCAAGATAACCAAGACTAAAGTGTAGATAGCACCTGACTATGCAAACAGCAGGCATGCCAAAAATGGGAATGTAATTATATTTCCTTAACTGTTCCATTAAGTAAACTTGTCGTTCTACTTAGAGATGTTCATCAGATTACAAAAGGTTTTGGAAGCTTTTTTCCAACTACAATAATAAAGGGAAATTGTTTTAAGATGAGGTTGACACCGCAGAGAGGGAAAAAAATTCCCAGGCCCTAAACATCTGCATCAAGTCAGCACTGAAGTCTATCCAGCCTCTGCTTGGTCAGGTTGCTGGAGCCAATTAACCTTTTATTTACATTGGTTATTCCCATTTGAGCTGTAGTTTCTATTAATTTAAACTTAATGGACTTTGCTACACTATGAAATACAGAATGTCTGCACGAGCATATTGATGGAAGCAGGAACCTTTATAAAGAAAAGCAATTTCCTCTGTGTGATGTTCTGGGTGTTTGCGGGCACGATGGCAGCACCACAGACACTTTGATGAGCACAACTACTGGTACCACAGCAGCAGGAACAATGTGGGAGCCAGAGCTCACATCACAAGCACAGATCCAAAGAGGCTGGGGAGCAGCCAAGCTTCTTCTTCCTCCATCACCAAGCTCTCTGGAAAAGTAAACCGGGCCTCACATGAGAACTGCAGCCGGAGGCTCTCCCCAGGGACTGAAGAACTTCCACGGGGCTCCACCTCTTAACAGTCTGCCACTCAACACTGCCACACTGAGAATTACACCTCAAGAACATACATTCTTGGGAACAAACAACATCTGAATCATAGCATCATCCCAGAAATTCTCATCTCCCTCATCAGCACCCATTCCTAGGGAAGTATCATGTGACCCTAGTGGTTTTTAGAATCAAAAAAATAAGCAATACTCAAGGCTTGAGATAAAGCTCAAAGCTTGCTCAACACATCCTGGGCTCAACCCCCACTACTAAAATGACACTGTTACTCAGTGTTCCTTTTATGGTTGTTTTCCCATGGACTGTAGTAGTTCATTCACTTGGCAAATGTGTCCTTGTAATGAAAGCTAACATCTGTTATGTGAACAGGCCAAGGCTTCAGCTGTATTCCTTCACTTAATCCTCACAACTCTTTGTGTAGACACGCTGCTCCTGCATGCAGAGGGTGACACTAAAATGTGGCCATTTCAACTACTTAGGTATAAACCCACTGGGGTGGGCCCAACAGTCAAACATAGATTGTTTTGACACCACAATCAGATTTTAACATTTGGCTAAACTGAGTCTAGAAGCATTTAATGGCCTTCATCTAAGTACCATTCACCAGAGCCACAGGGAGGAGTTGACAGCTTTTTCTCATGAGTTGTGCGCTCATGGTTGGAATAAATAAATATGTACACAGATAATATCTGCACAGTGGGGCAGGCAGGAATATAGCCCAAAGAGATATTTTGCAATAAATTCAGAAAAAGTTTGTTAATTACATAAAGCAATCAGGACTCAATGCTGAGGTTCATGGGAAGAGAGTAAAATGTATTCAGCAGAAGACAGATGTGAGCAGAAGGGGTCTTTAAACTGGATGTGTAACATGGAAAATGGCCAAACAGAGTAAGACTAGAGTATAGCTAATCCAAGAGCAAGGTGTTCAATAATAACCCAGGTGAGATATGACACATGCATGGCCTGGGTAGGAACGTGCCAATATCTTCTCCTGTGTGGAAGAAAGAGATATAGAAAGTGCTTCTCCCACATTCCCCCCCAAAGCCCATATTCAGCCCAGTGGGAACTGCAGGTGTCAGTAACACCGTATGTCAGCAAAGTGCCCCATTACACAAGACCCATGGCCTCTGACCAAGAGCAAGCACCATGCTTTTAGGTGCCTTACTGAACTACCCAGCAAGTACTTACAGCAACTGGCTTGCCTCCTGTTGCTCAACAAGCCCTGGACTGAGGCAAAGAGTATTGATTTTATTCTTACAGGTTTTAAAAGTCATCATTGAAAGATTTTGCTTGAATGGCCAAGACCAAACTCACCAGTTGGATTTTCAGTGTCCTGCAAGCTCTGGCCACAGGGCACAAGCCACCACTGCCCTATCAGAGTACCTAATGAAACAAGAAGAAAGGAATTGTACCTTGCTGAAGGACTAATATCTACAAGAGGCTGGGCTAAGCACTGTATGTGTTTGAGAGAATGCAGAGTATAAGGAATGTATGTGCTCTATAATCATCAGCTGGATTTGAAGTTAAGTCTGCCTTTTGGTCTCTTAACCTCTGCATGCTTCAGTTTCTCTTCTGTAAAACAAGAACTTAAACAGAGACTACCTCGTTGGATTGTTGCAAGGCTGGTATATGCAGAGAGCTTAATACAGTTCCTGAAATATAGTAAGGGCTTTCTCTCTCCCTTTAAGAATTAACTAGTCATTATCTTTGTAAATCCTCAAACTACTGCCATTATTGTGAGACTGGAATTCTCATCATCTTCTGAGAGATGAAGTTGCTGAAGCTCAGAGTGATAAACTGGCTGTGGCCAGGGAATTGGGTAGAAGAATTGAAATCAGCCCAACTGTGGCTGAGAGCAGCTGTGGTCTCTCTATTATACTCTTTCACCTCCAACTTATAAGCACAATGCCCATATTTAAGATTCAAGATCTAAGTGAATAATACCCACAGGAAAAAATCAGAAGAGCCATCACCATAGGACAATACAACAAGAGGCTGGCTACCAATATATAAAATAGTTTGGTCATTCTTAGTGTCAGAAAGACAGTGTACCATCTGTCACTCCAACCACCTACTTACCCATTACACCCACCAGGTATGCCATTTGAATTCATTCACCCATCAGCAAACATTTATGCAGATAATTTTCTTTGCCTTTCTTTTTGAAATTTTCATAATCTTTAAAACAACTCCAAGTTTAATTGCTGACTAAATTCTGGGCAAGGGACAAGGTCATAAAAGAACTGTATGACATATCTTAGCACAAATGTACATTCCTTATATTTAGTATCCACAATGCATTTATCATTTACTCTTTGTTCCCACTGCACCTCCCAAAAAAGGAAAACATATTAGTCATTAGATATCTGTGAATTTTCAAGGCAAAGGACTTGTTTCTATAGCTGGCATATCCACTTCACTAGCTTAAGATGTACATGTTTTCTTAACATTTGAATGAAATAATTTGAACCTTCCACATTACCTACTAAATGTTACACCCTCTCAAAATACACATGTTGGACTCTAGTCACCAATAAATGGCTTTAAGAGCTAGAATCACTTGAGGAGTGATTATACCATGAGGGCTCTTACAGAAAAGACCTGAGAGTGGACACCGCAAGAAGTTACTACCTATGAAAAGGAAATGGTCCTTCTCTAGACACCAAATCTCCTGATACCCTGATCATGGACTCTCAGAATCCAGATTCTGAGAAATCAATGTCTGTTGTTCATAAGATATTTGCTCTATGATATTTTGTTCTAGTAGTCCACATGGACCCAGGCATTATTTATCAAGAGAATGGCTTCTCTCACTCAGTAATCCCCAATAGAGGCTCTTGATTTAGTAAGAGGAGGCAAATGTGCTTGCCATCATCAAAAGACCAAACACAATTACCTCTGCTTGGCGTGTACAACTCAGTCTGCCTGACTTTATGGTTGATGAGCCCGCCTGTATAACTCTGAAGATTCATAACTTCAAGGTTGTGTCATTGCTGGTCTTGTACTATTTTATCCAGATGCAGAATAAGAGAGGAATGTCGAAAAAACACTTCTCTAGAGTGCTTTCACTCAGTTGTGGTTACTGCACAACTCTACTTTCTACACTGAAGTACCTTGAGGACTCAGTTTTATCAACACATCAAATACATACAGACTACCATGTGTCATGTATTATACAGGGAGTCTGTGATCGAAAGAATTCAGTATCATTCTATGTGTTCCGCCTAGAACTCCCTTAAATTCTTGGAGAATTTATATAAACAGGAGAGAAATTGTATTTTTCCCAGTGGCGTCTAGACCAATAGTTTATCCAACTGTTAGAATCTCAGCTGGGACTCTGTACACACTCCTTTACAGTCTAAAGGCAGCCCCTCCCTTCCTCTACTTCCTGTCTCATGATGAGGGACTGAATGACCATCTCTGCCTAACAAAGACAAAAATCCCCCTCAGTCTGAAACACCAGTTACCATCCGATGTTCCTTCTAAATTTTCCACCATGTTGTTTTCTGGGATTCTCTTCTTATTTGGGAAGAATCATTATGCTATAGGCTGGGGTGGGAGGGAGAATCTATGGGCTATGTAGACAATTGATAGGCTAATTCTGGTCATCAAATGAAAAAATGGATGCAAAAATGCCTACCACCAATCCCTGACGAATAAAAGTGCTAAAAGACTTAGCTCTCTCCCCCTTCTTCAAACAACCTAATTTTCTCTGAAACTAAAACTTCTAATTGTCCTTGACTTCAAATTTCAGTCTTTTGCCCTATCCATTACTAATCTGTTCCTGCCTCATTCCTCCTACATTCCTTTTGTTCATGTTAAAGATCACTTTTCCTCTCACCTGTGTAAGTCTTGTTGCCTCCTACATTGATTAATTCACTTAGACTGAAAAACAGGACTAGTTCTTCTTCTCTAAAACTCCATTTAATCAATCATTCCAGAATTTGAGTGATTCGGAGTAACGATATTTAGTGGAAAGAGCAGCAGAGTTGCTGTCAGTCCCGAAACATGGCATTTAACAGCAGAAAAATCTAAGGCAAGTAGTTTAATTTTTCTCAAGACTCAGATTGTTCAACCATTGTACCATAACACAGAAGGTAGGTGAAAAGAATGAACATAATCACAGAGAAGTCGCTGACACAAAGCCTGATGTACATAAGGTGACAAATTACTGGACAGACTGACCTCGTCTGAGTCTGTGCCACTTTGTGTTTTTCATGTATAAAATAAACAAAATATTCCATAAAACAAGAACAGAATATGCTTTCTTGTCAAGCGTACATGGAAATTTCATTACAAATGCACATTAATGAATGTTAGTAGAGCAATACACAGAATGTTCTCAGACACCAATAAAATTAAAGTAGAAGTCATAATAACAAGATTACTTTCCCAATATTTTAAGTGTAAGAATAAATTTCTCAATATTACATGGATTAAGATTAAATCAAAATTAAAAATATTTTCAGTGAAAATTTAAACATTATAATATACAGGATACACCAAAAGAATAAATTAGGAACATCTAAAATCAACAGTCTAGGCTTCTACCTCAGAAAATTGAAAAACAATAGTAGTTAAAGCTTAAAGCCAAAAAGAAAAGCAATAATTAGTGCCAGGCATGGTGGCTCATGCCTATAATCCCAGAACTCGGAAGGCAGAGGCAGGATTGCTGTGAGTTTGAGGATGAGCTCATGGCCAGCCAGAACTATAAAATGAGACCCTGTCTAAAACAAAAAAGAAAAGAGGGCCAGGGAGTTAGCTCAGTGGTTCAGTGCCTGTCTTCCAAGCACAAGGGCCTGGGTTCGATTCCCTAGTAACCACATACAATACTGGGTGTGGAGACTCACGCCCAGCAGCAATCAGTACCACATACCACAGTGCCAGGCTTGGTGGCCCATGCCTATAATCCCAGCACTCAGGAGGCAGAGGCAGGAGGATTGCTGTGATGTGAGTTTGAGGCTGAGCTCAGGGCCAGCCTGAACTACAAAGCAAGACCCTGTCTCAGAAAAAAAAAAAAAAGAAAGAAAGAAAAAGAAAAAGCAATAATGGAAAAATTAGTAACATTTGAAACTGAAAATAAAATAAAACTCTAGCTCTTTGGAAGGGTCAACAAAATTAAGTCAAAAAAGGGGAGAGAAAACACAGTTACAATATCAGAAATGGAGAAAAATATCTTTACAATGGATCCCATGGAAAGTAAAGGAAAATGTATAATATGAAAAACTCTGTACCCAAAACTGTACTAACCTATGCAAATAGAAGACAGATTCTAGAAAGACATGAACTTCCAAGTTCACACAAAGAGAAAGACACAACCTGAATACCTCTGTACTTGTTTTTTAATCAAATCAAGAATTAATAACCCCTCCAAAAATGTACCATATCCTGAGAGTCTCACAAGTGAATTCTACCAAACATTTAAAAAAGAAATATCACCAATTTCCTACAGGCTCTTTCAGCAAACAGAAACAGAGGAAACTGTTCCTAATGTATTCTATTAGGCCAGCACTACACTAATACCTAAACCCAGATCAAGATATTATAAAACAGGAAAACTGTAGATAATATCTCTCAGGAATATAGGCATAATAATCTTCAACAAAATATCAGCAAATCAAATCCAACCATGTACAGAAATGTTTTCCATGATACCTCCATGGGACTTATTCCAGAGATCTGGGGCTGTTTGAGCATTCAAACATCCATCAATGTAATGAACCATATCAACAGGCTAAAGAAGAAAAATCAATGATGATATCACTAACTGCACTAAAAACATTTTACAAAATCTACCAGGCATTTATGATTTTTAAAAACCTGTGCAAACTAGGAATAAAGGGGAATTTTCTTAACTTGATAAAGAGTATTTACAAAAATTGTATACAGCTAGAATCAGATTTAATGGTGAGAGAAAAATGCTTTCTTCCTAAGATAAAGAGCAAACAAAAGATTTTTCAGCACACCTATTCAATATAATACTGGAAATCCTAGCTAAGGCGAGAAGACCAGGAAAGCCAGTAGAAGGCATCCAGATGGGAAAAAAGCAAAACTATGTGTTTTTATGGTTTGATTTTTTATGCAGTAAATATCAAAAAATTACCAAAAAAAAAACAAATACTCTTAAAACTAGTGCTAGTAAAATAGGGTGTAGGACACAAGATCACCATTAAAAAGTCAAATGCTTTCATATATACCAACAATGAAAAATTAGAATTTCCAATATTTAATCATTTATAGTAACACCAGGAAATGAAATACTTATAAATTTAACAAAATATGTGTAAGATTTATATGTGGACAATTACAAAATATAAATATTGAATACATCAATAAGTTAAGAGATATAAACTGTATTCAAACATTTAAAGACTTGATATTGTCAATATGTAAGTTCTTCCCAGTTTTATCAATATATCCAGAGCAATCAAAATCATAACCACAATAGACAATCTCAGAGATTCAGACAAAATGATGCTGAAGTTTACATGGCAACACAAGAGACCTAGAATACACAAAACAGTGTGCAAAGGAACAACAGTGGACTATTCACACTTGCCATTTAAGATAAAGATAACATAATTAAGACAGTATGATAAAGATAAGAGAATTAAGACAGTATAACAGAAATAGACATAAATTAATGGACAGAATAAAGAGCATAGAAATAGAAACATGTAAATGTATTTAACTAGTGTTTGACAAAGAAGCAAAAATAATGTGTTTCATTTTCTGGACAGCTGATACTGGAAAAACTAGATGTACACAGCTAAAAAGTAAACACCAAAACTTACATCTCACACAAAAACTAGCTCAAGGTGGATCAAACATCTCTAAGTGTGAAAAGTAAATGTACAAGAATATCTAGAAGAAAATATAACAGTAAAATGGTATTCCATTGGATTTGTAATGCTTTTTAGGTTCAACATTAAAAGCACAATCCCTGAAAGAAAACATTAAGAAGTTGGATTGACCTCACTAACATTTAAAACTTTTGCCCTATAAAAGACACTACTAAGATAATGAAACAACAATCATATCTCTAGTAAAAAAATTGTTTTCCAAAAACAGAGAGGAACACTTATAGCTCAATAATTAAAAAGTCAGTTTTTAAATAGCCAAAAAGTTTGAAGAGTCATTTAACAGAAGAAGATACACAGATGATGATATATGACAAATGACCAATATCATTTGTCACTATGGAACTTAAACAACAGGAACATCCCCCTACATATCTACAAGAATGACTAAAAAGGAAGAAGAAAAATTAAAGACAATACCATTTCTGGTGAAGATATGGAGAAACAAGAAGACTCATTTATTGCTGGTGAGAATAAAAATAGCATAGCCACTTTGGAAGTCAGTTTGGTGAATTTTCACAAAACAAAACAGCTTGCAACATGATTCAGCAATTCCACTCATATATTCATCAAATTGATTCAAAAAATATGTGTACACAAAGACGTGCATGCAAATATTCACAGTCTTTTTAAATATTCACCCAAAACTGGAAGCCACCACAATACCCTTCAATGGATGAGTGGATAATCTGGAGTACATCTATTTAAAGGATGATATTGAGCAATAAAAAGGGAAAAGAAAGACACAAAGAAATGGGTGAATCTTAAATGCATATTGCTAAGTGAAAGAAGCTAGTGTAAAAATGCTGCATAACGTGAATCCACTCAAATGACATCTGAGAAAAGACAAACTATACAGAAAGTAAACAGATCTGCAGTTGCCAGGGGCTTAACAGGGGAAAGGGCAGGAAAAATAGGCAAAGCACAGGGTGTATTTTTAGAACACTAAAACTAATCTTTAATATAGAAATACAAGATACAGGACATTATATATTTCTCAAATCCTTCTGAACTTGGTTTACAGCACAAGTTGTGTATATTAATGTATAAATTTCTTTTTAAAAATCATTTAGGAGATCTGGTAATCCCAGGTTGGAATATAGGCTGTAACAAATAAATTTAATTGCACTAAAGGGGTATGAAACAATTTCATGGAAGAGAGTAAAAGGATAAAGGTCTCACCTAAGTAATTCTCAAAATAATTCACAATAAATAGTCCCACTCCTTAAGTATGAACTACATACACATAATGATGACCTTCGAAAGAATGCAGTGTGGAAAGGAAGAGTTACTTTTCAGAGAAGAAACCTGACAAACACTATTTCAGCCAGGCGATCGAGGTAATAAGTCAAGCTGACAGTCTATACTCTATGATGTGATAAAAATGGCACTGGACCTCTGTGATCTTCTTCCCCATATCCCGTAACCTGAGTCTAATTATGAGAAAACCAGAGCACTCCCAGTTGAGGAACAGTCTACCAAATGCCTGACCAGTTGCTCAAAACTGTCAGGTCACTGAGAATAAAAGGCTGAGAGACTGTCACATCCAGGAGATGCCTAAGAAGACAGGATGACAAAATGTAATGTGGTGGTATCTTTGAGTAGAGAAAGGACGTTATGGGGGAAAGAAGAAATCTGAATAGATCTTATATTTCAATTAATAAGAATATATCATTATTTGCACATTATTTGTAACCATGGTTACATGAAGTATAAACAGCTGGGAAACTGTGTGTGGGATATATGAGTACTCTTTATTATATGAACTGTCATTTTCTGTAAATCTTTTTTATTGAAATCTTTATTGGTACATTACATATACACATCATGATTACACTCAACAATGAGAATTTGTACCAGTATATGACACAACTTGATTCTCATTTTTCCCATAGCTCTACCCACCCTACCACCCCCACCCCTATATACATAAACATTGTTTCCTTTCTTTTTTGTTATAATCTCATTATTTTCCCCCTTCACCCTACTTTGTTTTGAGTAATTTCTATTTCACAATATATAACATACAATTCTAGAACTCATTTACATCTTTATTTTCTCATACCAGAGAAAAGATGCAATATTTACCTATCTGTGACCTATTTATTTCACTTATGAGGATATCCTCAAGATATGTCCATTTAAGTATAAATGATTCAAACTTATCATTTTTATGAGAGAGTAATACTCCATTCTGTAGAAGAACCACAGCTTTTTTTATCCAGTTTCCAGTTGATGGACATTTGGGTTGTTTCCAAGATGTAGCAATCACAAACTGAGATGCTATAAACATGGGTGCACATATGTCACTGTGATATGAGTTTTTTAATTCTTTTGTGTATATACCCAGCAGAGTGATGGCTGGGTCAAATGGGATCTCCAGTCCTAGCTTTTTGAGAAATCTCCAAACTGATCTCCAAGGGGTTATATGAGTCTACAGTTCCACCAACAGTGGAGAAGGGTTCCTTCTTCTCCACAGCCTCGCCAACATTTGTTGCTGGCTAATTCTGAAATGGCAGCCATTCTTTGTGGAGTGAAATGAAATCTCAGTGTTATTTTCACCTACATCTCTCGAAGGACTAATGATGTTGAGCATTTCTTCATTTTCTGTAAATCTAATCCATTTTAAAATAATTTTTTTAAAGTGAGATCAGAGTACTTAATTCTCTGTAACCCAAAAGGTCTTTCTTTCACCTGTCCTCCTCTCTTCTTGCATCTCCTCCCTTCTCTTATCCTTGTCTCTTCCCCCACTGGATTTAGAATCTCTATCAGATGCACATCTGTAGTTTAATAATCATCCAACTGAAAACCAAGGAGAATCACACTGATTGATAATTCCTTCTGGTTTGTTACTGTGAAGGGTGAAGGACTCTGAGCAGGAGTTGTATGACATGCAGCCCTAACTCCACCAAAGAACTTGGCTATTCATGGGATCTACACTGAGAAGGGGTCCCTCTCCCATTCAAATCTGTGTTTGAAATAATTAGCCACTGCATTACTCCACTCTCTGTTGCTATCACAAAATTTCTGAGACTGAGTATTTTATAAAGAAAAGAGATAGGCTGAGATGTAGCTCAGTGTTAGAATGTTTGCCTACTATGCATAATCCAAGGGGTTCAATCCCAGGGAGAGATAGAGAAGGAGAGGGAGGGGGGAAGGAAAGAGAGGGAAACAGAGGACAAATGAAAAGGAAGAAGCTCAAGCTTCTCTTTTTATAACAACCATTCTGAGGGGCTAATAGGAGTCCCACGAGAATGGCACTGATCTCTTTTGAGCGTACACCCCCAGTGACCTAATTATCTTTCACTGGGCCCACCTTCAAAAGGTTCTGTCACCTCTTAGCAGCCCCACACTGAGAACCAAGCTTCCAGCATGTGAACCTTGGCAGGCACACTGAGATCTCCCAACACGGAAGCCATCCTCCCTGATTAGCATCTGGTTGAGGCTGATGCCTCTGTGTTTGGCTCATCCTTCCAGTTCCTACAGACTCTGATGTCTCACACTTATATTTATTCTTCTTCTTAAATCAAAAAAAAAAAAAAAAGGACTGTCTTTTCCTTTAATACTGTCCTAAGTGATTTTATTCTCAAACTTGCATTTATTACTTGAAGCCTTCATTTCTGTTCTCTGGAAACATCTAAAATGAACCATTGGGAGCATTAAACATAAAAATATCTATGTCAGTGATGAGAAAAATAGAATTTGAAAACCTCCCAAAAGGTTACACCTAAGAACAAAATGCAGAAATGTTTTTCAGTCTCAAAATAATCAGAAGTAATTTGTGTCACCACCACACACTGAGTTTGGGAAGTGGCCCTCATACATTTGAGTTATAAAAACCTAGCTAGAGAGTAAGAGAGAACCCAAGGGAAACAGCAGAAGCAACTCTCAGTATGTTTAATAGTACATGGCATTTGGAGAAAATTCTTACTGTGGTTTGCTCAGGGCCGAAGTCCAGGTAGTCCCTAGGGTCCTGAGTTTTACAGAAGTATCCAAGAATATTTGAGACTTGAGGAGAAAGATACACTGGCTCTAAAATATGACAAAACAGCTGCAAAATTAAAATTAAAAACAATTCACAAACAATATGTAGAAATCCTTTATTGCAGCAAGATATGTATACAGAAATATTTAAAAGAATCATAGGAGCTTTTTCATATTTTTGATCTGATATGCACAAGAACATCAAAAAGAAGAGTAGGTGGAAACCTTTAATAGTTTTAGAGAAGTTCTCTAAGAAAAGCCGCTTTGGGTCAGATCCAGGGGACCTCTGTCAAAGGTGACCCCACCCTGACAGGGAAATGTATGGCCTTGGAGCTGGACTCCCCCATGTCCCTGCTCTTGACAGGCACATTTGCAAGCTAGTCCCCCATATGCTCCAGCCTCAGCTAAACCACACATTGGTGATCAAGCCAGAGGCATTCAGAGAGGAGATCACCAACACAGAAGGTGCTCGCTACTGCGCTTTCTCTCAGGAACACGCCTGAGGCCAACGCCAGCCTCCCAGCCCCAGCCACCTCCATTCCTCCCCCACCCTCCCCTTCAGTAGAGCACAACAACTGGACTCCTCAGACCTCACACTCACTTCGGCAATGTTTGAAATGTTTCATTTCAACCACACACAGGGTATCCATAAAAAAGCTCCTTGCAAATACCAAGAAATATGCCCAGCAAGATGTGAAAGCCACACCCTCAGCTCAGCCTGGCTCTACTCAAAGCTCACTTTCCTCCCTGAGACATCACAGAGATGCGTAATCCTTGCATGCAGCCAATGCTGAAGGGCTGGGGGCTCACCTTCCCAGACAACTGGGAATTCTGCACAGTACATTTGTCTATTTGACTTATTTGTTTATTATGGAAGTGATCACTTTTCTACAGTATACTTTTCAGGAAAAAAGTCATATTGTCCATACAGTTTTGTAACCCATGTTTATAGCAGCCCAATTTGTGATTGCTACATCTTGGAAACAACCCAAATGTACATCAACTGGAGACTGGATTTTAAAAAAGCTGTGGTTCTTCTACAGAATGGAGTATTACTCTGCCATAAAAATGATAAGTTTGAATCATTTACACTTAAATGGACATACCTTGAGGATATCCTCATAAGTGAAATAAATAGGTCACAGATAGGTAAATATTGCATCTTTTCTCTGGTATGAGAAAATAAAGATGTAAATGAGTTCTAGAATTGTATGTTATATATTGTGAAATAGAAATTACTCAAAACAAAATAGGGTGAAGGGGGAAAATAATGAGATTATAACAAAAAAGAAAGGAAACAAAGTTTATGTGTATAGGTGGTGAAGGCAGCAGGGTGGGAAGAGCTATGGGAAAAAATGAGAATCAAGTTGTGTCATATACTGGTACAAATTCTCATTGTTGAGTGCAATCATGATGTGTATATGTAATGTACCAATAAAGATTTCAATTTAAAAAAATAAAAATAAATTTAAAAAAGAAACAAACCAAACAAAAGCAGAGAAGGAATGAAAGAAAAAGAAAGGACTAAAAGAGAAAGAAAGAAAGAAAGAAAGAAAGAAAGAAAGAAAGAAAGAAAGAAAGAAAGAAAGAGAGAGAGAGAGGAAAGGAAAGGAAAGGAAGGGAAGGTGGAGGAGGGAGAGGGTGGGGGGAAGGAGACTGAAGGGATGGGGAAGAAGAGCAGACCAAAGACTGGTACTCTGACATACAGAGAGATCCGAAAACCTAACTCAGAGACAAAGTCCTTCTGACCTATCCTTGTTTCTTCCTCACCCCCTCCCCAACAGCAAGCACAAGGAGGGTCTTTCTGCAGAGTTCTCCTATCTGTCTAAAATCTGGACCTACCAAAAAAAGAAAGTTACTACTCATCCTGGACCTGAGCTTTTGTGAACTAAACTTGCATCACAGAAAGAAAGACTAAAGCCTGTCAACACATCTGGCAGTCTTGTGACATACTCTGTAGTCTTCTACTTCAGTCCCATAGGGAATCACTTTACAATCCACTGCCTGTTCTATGGACCAAACATGCTTTTTTCCCATGCCATTCTATGATCTCCAAGTGGATTGAGTTCCTCGAAAAATAATTCACTGTTCCCCTAAAATTGTCTACATTCTCCATTTTCCTCCTCCCTCACAGAAAAAGGGGCAATAAGTTTCTGGATAATGTGACACTGTGCAATTGCCTCCCTATAGATTAATAAATCTGTATATCCTTTCTCCTGTTTAACCTGTCTACCTCTCTTTATTCCAGGAACCCCTTAAAGGGCAGAAGAGAAATTTCTTTTAGCTTCTACAACACTCCACATTTTGGTTGTTCATTACCCTGTTACTGCACACTTAGGTTGCACTCCCAGTGACTTGTACAAGTGTGGATGCCGTGGATTTCCCTTCCACCTTCATCTCTGAGTGCATAGGCAGGAATATATGTACATTTAAGGAAGCAGAACTGAGGATCAAATATGTGTGTGTTAAAATGTGGTTTCTCCCACAACACCCTTCCTCCAACTTAGCCACATCGTTGTACACCACCATGAGCAGGGCAGGAAAATGTCCATTTCCTATCTCCAAACCAGAAGTGCTGCCATTGGATGGAGCTCCAACCAAGTGTAGCATGCCAAATTTCACAGTCCCAGGAGCAAGCAAATAAGCTTTCATTCCCATACTGATGCCAATGGGTGCTTTCTAAAAATGGCATTACAATTTGCTTTGGCTTTAAAAATATTATGACCAGCCTCTTTAAACAAAATCCAGAACCATCACATTTTTGCCTTCGGTCCTTGGTAATAGTGGATCATCTCTAATCTTCTTATGCCCATCAGAAACATGCTGTTTCATAACAACCCCACCATTAAGCTAGTAAAAATCTACAGCTGTTTTGTCAGAATTGTAATGGAGTAACACCCCACACACAACAGCCAGGAGCAGTGTGCATTTATAAAGCATCTTAGAAATGGAACAGACCATTATCTTAATTACAGTCAACATATTTCTAATGCTAAATACATCTGACCTAAAAACTCAGTCTCCACATGGCGTGTATGTGGACAGATAATCTGGGAACACATTTGTGACATTTGGTTGATATTTCCTCTCTCTCTCTCTCTCTCATGTGCAAGCATGGATCACTATCTAGGCACATCTATATGAGAAAGAGCCTTAGTTTGACATTTAAATACTACTTCAATTATTTTCCTGAAATTTTAACAGAGAAACCTAACAGTAGAAATTTGCCCTTCTACCTTCAGTGGTATCAATTTCAAAGTGAATTAAGAAATTACCTAAACCTTTTATAAGTTATTATTTCATTCATTTATAGTAGTAATATTTTCTTAGGGCCTACTGTGCACCAACCTGTGCTGGGCATTGGGAATATTGTGGGCTGTCATGGTCACAGGAGAAATGGCAGCCAAACTGCTCACAAACCACAGAGATAGGAAGCAAGCAAGCCAGGCTACAGAGGCAGGAGTTGAAAAGGGGTTCGGAGAAGCTCATTCCTGAGGTGAGTCTCAAACAGATGAGGGTGGCAAGGAGAGAGGGCATCCCAAATGGAAAAGAAAAAGCAAAGGGATGTCACTGGCATGTAGTTGAGAAAACATACAAACCAACACAGCTGGAGTAAAAGTGTGAAACGGGCAAAGCTCCTACTCTGACCCAGAGACGATCACATGACCATCTGGTTCCTGTTATAAGTACACTGCAAAGAGGCTCCTTTAAAGAATAGAGCCCAAAGCATTTCCTCTCAAATCTTCCTCACTACATCATATTCTGTACCCAGAAAATTGGTTCAGCACACATTTCCCAGCTCCATGTTTGCAAACTCCTCAGCTCCTACCCCAACTATTCTACTCTTTGCCTATTTCAGTTTGTCAGAGTTCTTGCCAACCTGCAAGCCCACTTGCAAAACCACCTACTCTCCAGTCCTGTGTTTAATTCCCAAGCCTATTGAGCAGCACCCTCTCCCAATATCTTACCAATTAACTTCCAATATCCTGCCCCCTTGTTGCCAATTCTCAATGCCCCCTGATCAGTGCTGGGCACCAGAACATGTAGGCAGATGTCTGCTAAAATAAACTGAATGATCCCTGATCAAACTGATCTGCTAACACAAGAATATTTCTTCCCCTGAATAAGCCACATATATGTTTTGTTATCTTTCATTGCCACAAAGTCCTATCTTTGAAATTTAAACATCTTTAAAAAACCTCCCTATCTTAAATTTTATGCTCTACCCAAAGATGCATACTTCCTATTTTCTCTGCTCATTTAAATCTCAAATATCACCAACTTCAGTCTTGTTAATATCTGAAGCAGAGTAATGAGATGAGTCCATGAGATTTACATTTCTCTCAAAATTTTGTGGGTGCCTGAAAATGCCTACAAATACAGCCTATGTCTAAATCCACCAACACTAGAAGTCATTTTGCAAGTCTTTAAGAAGGTACTAGTTCGGGTAAGAGTATTTTCTGGCAAGTAGAACAGGCTTCTGAGTAAGAACAGGCTTTGCAATAATATAACCCTGGATTCATTATGTGCTAGTTGTGTAATCCCGGGTGACTCCGCTGAATATTAATTTATGTTCTGTTTCTGAATATTAATTATTCTGATCTATTCATTGAGGATGATAGTGATAGTGTGCATGTTAGAAGGCAGACATGAGGATAGGGTGATACAGTGAACAGACAGTGCTGGGCACAACACAGACTTCTAGTCCCTGAGGTTCAATCAAGTGAAGTGATACTTATTATCTGGAGGAAAATACTTTCCTCCTCCACGTGCCTCACTTTCAGAACATTTCCAGTGTTAATTTATTTGTATATTTGTCTCCTTTCTCTCTACTACAAAGCTCCTCTGAGATTGTGAAGTGTCTGATACATTTCTGAGTCTTAAGCATCTAGCATATAGTCTGAGTCATAGAAAATGCTTCTGAAAGTTTAGAAGGTTCAAACTGTACATATGTACATATATATACATGCATACATGCATGTTGATATGTGTGTATATAACATGTTTTTCCTATAATGTATATGTTATTTTCTTCATGCAACCATGTCAGACTCCAGGAATCTATAGGCCCCTGAAATCAGATGGTGTTTTCACCCAAAGACACTAGAAGGAATCTAGAAGACTGATGCAGATACATCAGGTACCTAGCAAAGACACATCCCTAAACCCGTGGCCCTGTCCTTCCTTGTTTTGATTTGTTCATCCCTTATTTGGTCAACAAAGATTTAATGAGCAACTCTCACCAGACATGTACCCTGGATGTACAGGACAATGGACAGAGGAGTACGGAAGCAAACACGTTTCGCTGTCAACGTGCGCATGATGTAGAAAGACAATATGGAAGTTAGGAGATTATTTCATGACAGTGTGGTGACACTTTGGAAAGAAAGATAGGAGTAGAGGCAGAAAGGAGGTGTCGAGGAAGCCCTCTGGCAATTGTACCTAACGGAATTCTGAAAGTGAGTAGAAGCAAACAGGGCAGCATGAAAGAGTGTCCCAGGCATAAAAAGAATGAAACACTTAGAAAGGGTACACAGTTCACAATGCCTGTAAGACAATGTCAATGAGGTAATAACAATGGATAAATCTGCAGAGGCCACCAGGAACCAACTCATGAAGATCCTTAAACATGACTGCTTTTTTTTTTCCTGGAAAGTATTTGGGAGATATCAAAGGATGTTAAATAAAGGCATTATACAGATCTACTTGTATTTTATAAATACTTCTTTGTGAGGTTTCCAGTAGCAAAAGGAATGAGAACTTAAGAAACTATCTGGGGGAAGCTATCAGAATCAGATTTTACCCATAATATATCCCACCCCTCCTAATATTAAACCATAATATATCTCAGCAGTCAGCTTACCTAACACTATTGAGTAGAGACAAAGCTAACTTATTTCCAAGGTATATGAAGTAGTATATTAAATTTCATTACATGAAATAAATAATCCTACTCTATAATCTAGTCTCTTTATTCCCGCTCTCACCTGCCACTATGCCAGCATCTCTGTGCAAAGTGGCCTGAGAGGTACTTTCATTTTTGTAGATGCAGCTCAGGGTAGACCTTTTTTAAAAAAAAAAATTTTAAGACAGGGTCTCGCTTTGTAGTTCAGGCTGGCCCTGAACTCACTATGTAGCCCCGGCGAGCCTTGAACTCACAGCAATCCTCCAGCTTCTGCCTCCCAAGTGCTGTGATTACAGGCAAGAGCCACCATACCCAGCCAGAGTAGACCCTTCCTAAAGGCTGAAAACACTTCACAATTTTGAGAGCAGACTGAATGTCTTTCCTATGAAGAGGAGAAAAATTCTGACTGGTGTAGGACATTTTCTCAGACTGATTAGAAAGTTAAACCCTTGCAGAGTCAGAGATTATTCCTGAGCTTCTAATACTATTTAAATTACAACTCCCAAATCTTGGATGATGTAACAGACTAAAGTCCAAATGCTGCTTTTTTAATACTGCTCATCCCATGGAAGTTATTTAACATGACAGAAGGCCACACAGATTGGTCTGGTAACAAAATCTTAGAGGTGTTACATCTACTGCAATGCTTACCATTCCTTGATCCTCTATAAAAGAAGCAGGTTGGCTTGTTATGCTTCCTATGCAGAGAGCCTCAGACAAATTGCAAGTGGGGCTTTGGGTCTGTGGGATAACACAATCTCATGATTCACCAGGTTAGTTCCTTCAAATAACTCGATAATGAACTACCCAGAACAGCAGGTCCTGCCTTTAACAGTCTGGAGCTAGAAAGCTATCAGCTGATTATTGTTGAAACAAATCTGCAAGATAGAAAAGAGTGGATAGAAAACAATGGCTCAGTTAGTTTTATTCAGTTACTAGCTAGTGATAACTGAAGGTAAATTTCTTAACCACACAGACGTGAAAAGTCACTCACTTCTGGAATAAGAGATAACAGAGCAAAAGGCAATGGCACCTGGGGTGAATCAAATACATGGTCCTAGAGTCACTCCCATTCCATCAGGCAAACATAGTCAAACACAGTCAAAGACACAGCAGATCTGTTATTACCAATGCAACAGACATAAAGTGCTTAGTGCCTTCAAAATAGAAATCCTGCAAAGAATCAAGGAACCGGCCATCTAGTGCTCGGGGCTGTGCTGACATTCATTTCCTTTTAACCCTCACAGGAGCCCACATGTCTATTTCCATTTCACGAATGGGCAAACAGGCTTGGAGCGGTGAATACATTGGTTTATGCCTGGAAAATTGGTTTCAGTTTTCTGATGGAATCTGGTAGCTGCAATGTGAACACTGCCCAGCTGAAACAAATCCTGATCTTCCTACATTCTAGTCCCTCAACTGTGAGATTTCTGCAGGACAGAGGGGCTGGGACTAAAGGGAGGAAGTAGAAATAGGATGAAACACAACTGGAGTGTTCCAGGAGAAAACCCGTGATGGGGTCTCCAGTGAGTAGATAACTGAAAAACCCTTGAAGCTGAACTGCCTATTGATTTCCTTGGGGTTTGGGGATGACTCCTCCACTGGAAAACCAGAAGTTTTGCTTTTCCTATTTAATGGATTAGCTCAACTGAGATTTGGAGCATGTGACCTGCTTAGATTGAAGAAAAACCAAGGACTCCCAAAGACATCCCAGATTTACCCCTAGAAGACCACTGCTTCATCCCCTTTCCTACTGTATGATTCACATATAAGACCGGTGTACATATTTGATTAGGAAAGGCAATTTCTTAGATAAAAAGAGGAGAAAACATCTTTTTAAAATTGTCTCTGACTTGGTAAAGTATTTCACTTTATTTGACACTATTAGGATTCATCACCACAGTTAAATATAAGATGAAAGTCATATTGTAATTTTGCCTTTATAGTTACAAATTAACTCAGCTGAAGGATTCTTTCAGTGAAATTAACATTTCATAAGATGCCTTTTTTTAATTCAATATACCAGGAACCTCAAAGTATATTTTCAATTTGAAAGTATTGAGTGGTAAAATTATTTAATATCAGTTCTAACATATTATTTACTTTTCACTCTTTTGCCAATAGGAAAAGATAGTAAAGGAAGGCTTTTGTGTCATGTGCCAACAGTCTCCAGTGAGTAGATAACTGAAAAACCCTTGAAGCTGAACTGCCTATTGATTTCCTTGGGGTTTGGGGATGACTCCTCCACTGGAAAACCAGAAGTTTTGCTTTTCCTATTTAATGGATTAGCTCAACTGAGATTTGCACGGTGATGCCTCTGCCTAAGCACTGCGGCTAGAGTTGCTGAGCTTCTGAGCAAAGAATCAAATTACACTTTCAAGAGTAAAGCTATCCAGAAAAGTACAAAGCAAAGCATCACACTTTATGGGTACTCATTCTAGATATGTTCCTTACATGCCAGAGCCTGAGGAAGGCAAGTAGGGAATTTCAAAAGACACCATCTGCTGTGTGATGTATTTAACCCTTAATTTCTACATCACCTACTGCTGAGCTCCTCTTCCCCCGACGAGATAAAAAATAATAATAATAATAATAAGACTAGCATATTAATAACAAAGTAGCCTTTTAGCAAGACCCAAGAATACACCCTGTTTGACAATGTGGTTAGCCCAGGATCACAACCTGTATATTCTTCCCAGGAAAAGAAACTGCTATAATTTACATTTAAAATGAATACCACACACACAGTGGTTTCTCTCAATCAGGAGTTCATAACTAGCCCATAGCACACCACAATCTCTTCTGAAAGTTTTACTTTATTTACCTTGGAACAAAAGGCCAAATTTTCAGAAAGCTCTCAAATCTTAAAATCTGAAAATAGAGTAATTATTCAAGTGAAGAAAGTTTTCTTTAAAAAAAAAAAAAACCTTTCAGACATAAGGAAAAGACAGTATATATCCCAAATCAGAAAACATTGTCTGCTTGAATATTCAGAGGCAACATGTGGCACACACAAGAGGAGAAATTTCTAATTTTCTGAAGCAGTATATACTTTAAAATATTCCTGTTTTCTGATTTGTACATTTGAGATAGTCCAGTTTTTAAAATGCACTTAACAAATGCAACACAACTCATTCAGGGTTGATTTGAGTTCACAAAATAATTTTATTATATGTAAGAAAGCATACAAGCAGAAAAATTAAGAAAACATTCACAATACATATATAACACAGACCTGATCCAGGAAATATTCTTTAGCAGATTTTTATTCTTTTTATCAATTTCATCTATATGTTAATTCAACTGCTTATCAAGAAGACTACCTCTTAAACATTAAAAAAAAAAAAAAAACTATTGAAATACTCCACATGAGTTAGTATCCGGCAAGGGAGGCTGATGGTACTTTTTACAGTCCATGCTACAACATGGGAACCTGAATCCAAAGCACAGAGAGGGAGACAACGTTTGTCAAAGGGGTGCTGATGGCTCTGGGGTCCCAGAGAGAATGGAATCTCTCATTCTACCAACAGAAGTCCTGTATCTCCTTTGAGAATAATGAGGCACTATTCATTAGTTAGCATACCATGAACATTTAAAGAACATTTTTAAAAAATCAGCTCTAAGTTCAGGTTAAAGCACTACAAAATTAGCCGCGGTGAGTAGCTGGGTTTGACCTGGGATGACAAAGACATAGGGTTTGAGCCTTGTCCATCAGTGCAGCAACTGTGGCCCAAGAGTTAAGGAAACTCATTGCCCTTGCTACCTGCCTCTGTCCAGGACAGCCATTTGTCTGGCTCTGAAAAGCTAGCTGAAGCATGAAATGAGAAAAGACAGAAAGGGCCGATTATTTTACATAAATACAAAGTGCCGTGTACTTTTCCTCACCACCTAAGATCCTAAATGCAAAGTTGTGTTCTTCTTAAGGTGGATATTATACAAGATATTTACAGAACTGCAAATTCTTCTGGGAAAAGACTTTGCCATTTAGAACAGAAGAGTTATGCTTTTTTAATTTTTCAAAATCATTTTAGGGGAATAGAATTATTCACAGCATTTGTCAGTTCTCACCTTGTATTTATTTATGCTAGTGCATTTTAAGAAATCACCACAACTTCATTTCTTATCAGCCTTTTCTGTGTTTCTAGAGGTTATTTGTGAACATTTAGAATCAGAGTCTGTTTGTTTCATTGGCTTATAAAGTGCTAGTTCAATGGGCAACTCAGTCTCAGATAACTCATTGTTTATCCTATTAAATATGATAAATATAGATTCATTATGATAAATTTAAAATATATATAATACAATAAATAAATAAAATCACTATCGACAAAGCATCTCTCAACTCTGGAAAAAAATCTCCATTCCTACTGTAAGGCTCATTTTTTGTTAGAAATAGTTGATGGAGGCATGCACCTACCTTTACAATCTGAAAACTTTGCTCAGAACAGTTTTAGCACCTATTTGTATACAGCAAACTCAACCCTTCTCATTTCCTTTCCAGAAAGGTTTGATTTTTAAGTGAAGCTGTTCATCTTTCATAAGACAAGTTTCAATAATGCTTTTGGCATCTGAGACATGTCCCTTGTGGCATCCCGTATGTCCCTGTTTGATGGAATATGGATAACAGAAAATACATTGGAATGTATTTGAAAACACACTCAGTTGTCCGTTCAAAAGCAGCAAAGAACTGACATATCACTGTCTCACAGGAACTTGATTTCTAAGAGCAAACCCCAGAGAAATCTCTTTTAGCTTTTGCATGGCAGGATTCCCCTATGAGTTCAGGTTGGGTGCTGTCCATTGTGTGTGATGGGTTGGATCTTCTCTAGAGAGACATCGGTGTCATAATCCAATATGACTGAGAGAGCCGGGGACAGCTTCTCCAGGGGTCTGGCTATTCCACCTGCCTCCTCCTTCTTCAGGTCTTCAGAGGAACCTACTGCATGTGGTATCAGGTAAACCAGATTGCAGTCCTTGGAGATGGAGCCTCGTGGCTCATGGTGGCTGGAAAACATCACAGCCCCATTGTTATTGATGCTGACTGTTTCTATAGCATTATTCGTCGTAGGGCAAAGTCTGTAACATCCTAAGAGAGTTGAAAATGCCTTCTGAAAATCAGCATTAAAGGCATAAATGATAGGGTTCAAGGAAGAGTTAGCCCACCCAAACCACACAAACACATCAAAGGTGATGGAATCGATGCAGAAGGGCTGGGTCTCCCCAGCCTCACAGAACGGCACCATACAGTTTGAGATGAAGAAAGGAAGCCAGCAACACACAAACACCCCCATGATCACAGACAGAGTCTTCAGAACTTTAGTCTCTCTCTTGAAGGACATCTTAAAGGAGCTCTCCGACTGAGAACATTCGACAGGGTTCCCATTGCCCGTGGTGGTCTGGCAATTCTTGGCATGCACAGCTGCCCTCTCCAAGGCTGAGATGCGCCGGATTTGTTTCTGGGCGATCCTGTAGATACTGGTGTAGGTGACGATCATGATGGCCACTGGGATGTAAAAGCTTATTAAGGAGGATGAGATGGCATAGGTCCTGCTCAGTCTGGTGTCACAGTTGTCTGTGGTCTCTTCCAGGACAGTAGCATTCCCATCGGAGGGGCTTGTGGGTTTTGCCTTGTGCCAGCTGAGCTGCACAGGGATGAAGGAGATGAGGACAGACAGGGTCCATGCCACACTGATGAGAACAAAGGCTGCCTTGGGCGTCATCTTCCTCTCATACTGGAAGGGGCTGGAGATGGCCCAGTACCTGTCCACACTGATCACACAGAGGTTGAGGATGGATGCTGTGGAGCACATGATATCAAAGGCCACCCAGATGTTGCAGAAGGACCCGAAGGGCCAAAAGCCAGCAATCTCGGCCACAGCTTTCCAGGGCATGACCAAGACAGCCACCAAGAGGTCTGATACAGCCAAGGAGATGACAAAGAAGTTGGTCACCTTAGACCTCAGGTGTCGGAACCTGATGACAGCAGCACAGACCAGAGTATTGCCCAGCAGGGTAGACAGAATAAGCAGCGACAAGAAACAGGCTGTAAGGATGCGGAAGGAAAAGTCCCTCTCCACGACCACACCAGCCTCGTCCATGCCGGAAGTGTTCAGAGCCATCTTCGAGAAAGGACGAACATCAGGGCTCTATGGCCCTCCAGCAGGAAGCCGGGAGAAGAGCTCAGACCAACTTGCAGTTGCAGGAGCCCTCGAGGGCAGCCCTGGCCCAGGCCTTGGCGCTCCCCAGGGTGGAGGGCCTCACTGGCATCCCATCAGAGGACAGAGGGCCACGGCCGATCTGTGTGGCCGGTGCTTCCCCTTGACAAGTGGCATCAGCCCTGGGCAAGGTCGCTCTCTCCTCCTACAACTGTCTTCTCACGCCCCTGCTCCAGGTCACCGGCACTGGCTCATCCCTAGGATCCCCCAGGAAAGCACTGGCTCTCGGGAGTGTGCGACAGCCCTGAGACCCCGCGGCTTGGGCCTGGCCGTCAGTCGCAGTCACACTCCTGTGTAGATGCCGCTCGGGTGACGACAGGGAATTTTTCCCCTTCTAGGACGCCGCTGAAAATACATGTCTCGCTCCTCCAAGCCCCTGACTTCAGCAGCTCTCTCAACGTCCTAAAAAGCAAAGGAAAAACACACGTTCTCTTGGCCAGATCTGAGCAGATCCCGGCATGACTCAATCCAATCCCTTGCTGGGCACCTCGACAAGGCCACCTACCTCGCCTCGGGGTTGTCCCTCGCGGAGCTCAGAAGTGGATTTGTGAGAGTACCGGTTACGCGACTCTCAGGAAGCGTGGCGCCCGAGCCAGAGGAAGAAACCTCGGGTCGGTCTCCAGAGGAGCGGCGCCGCTGCTACTTTACTAGGGGTTGTGCAAAGCTTACAAGACCCTAAAAAAGGCTCCCTGACTCCGGAGCTTCCTTCCTGGGCAGGGCCCAAAGCGCCCTTCGCCCAATCCTCCTCTGGGAGCCCGAAGGAAGGCAAGGCTCGGAGCTAAGCTGGCACGGCCGGCGGGCTCCCTGGCGCGGCCCCCGCCCCGAGTCCCCTCCCTCCCCGAGGGGCGGGCTGCGTTCGTTCGGCAGAGTTGTGGGCGACGGCCACACCTGTGTCACCGAGAGGCGGGTGCGGGGTGGATGGGGCCCAAGTGAGCGCTTCCCTCGTGGCCGCCCCGCCAGCCCGGGGCCCTGGACAGCTCGCGCGGGGCTCCGCAGACAAATCCCGAAGCCGAAACATTCAGTAAAGTGTCGGGCGCGAAACTTCGCCCAGCGCACGGGATCAGCCCCGAGCCCTCCACAGCCCCGGGGCGGAGGGGACCCTCTGCCCGCCCGCGCCCTCCGCGCCGTCTCCAAGTGGCCCCGACGAGGGCCGCTCGCTCCGCGGCGCAGACCGCACTCACCGCGGCGCTCGGCAGCGTCTCCACCAGCGGCGCCCCTCGCGCCCCGCCGCTCCCCCGCCGTCCTCCCGACTGCACCGGAGCCCGCGCCCCGGCGTCCCAGGCCGAGCGCACTCGCTCGCGAGCCCGGGGCGCCCTCTGCCGGCGCCCGTGGCTTCCGGAACCGGCTGTGCCCCCGCGGGCACCACGCTCACCCACTCGCCGGCCAGGCTCAGGCGCCAACAGGGCGCCCGCTCCTTGGCCTCTCTTCCCCGTCCATGACGCCAGAACCGGGGAAAGGGTTTTGTCCTCTTTCCACCCTCCTCTGCCTGAAATATCCCTAAAGCCTGGTAAGGTTGAAACACATTTCCTGGAACGTCATTCATAGTGCCACTGTTCCTTCTGTGTGTCCACCGAGTTCCAAGCGCTGGCCAACAGACGAGCAAGAAACAATTTGTACCCCGGAATATAAAGAGACCCGTTATTACGGAGCAGCCGCCGCGTCCCAAGGCCCGGAGGGGTGACACTGAACCCCTGGGACAACCCTCCCTCTAGGGCTGCTGTTCCCACCTGACCTTCGGGGAGACGGGCTCGGAAAGGCGGAAGCTGCCCCGAGTCACTGAGCGGAGGCACCGAGCCAGCTGCTGCTTGTGCGTCCTTTCAGCTTCACCACGTCCAGAAACAGCGCTAACAAACTAATTCCCACAGCGCTGAAGAGAGAAAAGCACAAGGTGGGGACAGGAAGGCACGGAGCGTGGAGCGTGGCCGGGGCAGGCCTCGCACTCACTGTGCGCAAAGGGCCTGAGCAGGCGCCATCCTGTGCCCGCGTGAACTAGAGAGAGAAGGAGCACCGCGCTCGGGAGTCTCTCTGCCTGGCTTCTGTCCCTACCAACGGCATAATAGGATTGTTTTAAGTATTAAATGAGCTGCTGGCTGCAGAAAGCTTGGCACCAAACCCAGAACCTAGTGACAAACTCCATCACCCACGGCGCTAGCAGGGACACACGGTGATCATTTTCAAGAACAATACTCTTATCTCCACGAGAACCGTGCACCGCGCTGGGTGCTAGAACTGTCTGTATAAAAACCCCGAATTTAAATGACTGTTCTGTCTGATTAGCCCATACAAACTACATCCTGGGATTAAACGAAAGGACCACATCCTGGCACAGACCTCCTCTCCCTCCTCCGTTTTGCCCTCCCACCCCAGCCTCACTGTCACACACTGGGTCCCACAGTCAAGACATCAGACATAACTGTTGCCACACACGGAACCCCACGAACCACAGCCCTTAAGCCATGTGTGACATCACACCCCCAGGGCATTTTCCTTAAGGTAACCACTCTACAAATTTCTTGCCCTTTATTTCATCTCTCTTTTCTTCTACTGATAAACAAAAACTAAAGGATGTTTCCAGTTTCAGTCACGTGAGCCAGAAGGTGTAGCTCTCCGTTTCTGTCCCTCCCTCCTGAAATACTCCCCCTGTGGTTGCTCACAAATAAACAGGGCAGCGGATTCAGCACCTTGGAAAGCAGACAGCCTGGGGCTGCTTTTCTGAAAGCTCGGAGAGCAGGTTGACAGAGGGAGCTTGTGGAGTGCAGAGACACGCTCCCTTGGAAACAGGTGTCTCAGGCATTCAGGAGAAAATCTCATAAGAGCATATTAATTCCTCCAAGCTGAAGAACATATTCCTCCAACCTGTCAGTAGAGGCTGGCAGAGAAGATGAGGCCAGTTTGAGGGGTGAAATTGTTGTCTGGCAGCCTTTGAGACTTACTGCCTGAGCCAACACCCTTGGCAATGCCCACTGCTTCTAAAATTATAAACAAAGACTGTCATAATCAAACGCATGAGTCTCAGGTGGTTTCACACTCAGTGCAACACCAGCTCAACAGTCAAAAATATTTAATCAGGGCCGGGGATTTAGCTCAGTGACTCCAACATCTGTCTCACAAGCATAAGGTTCTGAGTTCGATGCCCAGTACCACATATCACAATACCAGGCATGGTGACTCACGCTTATAATCCCAGCACTCAAGACACAGAGGCAGGAGGATTGCGTCGAGTTCCAGGCTAGCCTGGGCTACATAGTGAGTTCAGGGCCAGCCTGAAATACAAAGCAAGACCTGTCTCATTATATATATATATATATAATATATATATATATATATATATATATAATCAAACAGTAATTAAACAGTAACCAATGTCTGTTGGCAGGAAATGCTGTTCATAACCCATTTCATTTCTTTATTGCTTTCAAGCTGGGCAGCTGCTCAGAAACTTACTCTTTCACTTCTTTTTTTTTTTTGAGACAGGGTCTCGCT
>PVIR01015885.1:0-37542 GCA_004026965.1 Petromus typicus
GGGGACAATGTGGAGATTGTAACAAAAAAGTAAGGAAACAAATTTTATATATATGGGGGGGGTGGTAGGGTGGGTGGGGCTATGGGAAAAAATGAGAATTAAGTTGTGTCTTATACTGGTACAAATCCCCATTATGGAGTGCAATCATGATGTGTATATTTAATGTACCAATAAAGATAATTAAAAAAAAAAAAAAAAAGAAAATACTGTTTAATTTCTATGTATTTATACAAAGTCTAAAGTTCCTTTTGCTCCAGTTTTATTCTATTAGAGAAGATCAGGCTATGATTTCCATTTTTAAAAATAGTTGCAGGCTTGTTTTGTGGTCTGACATTAACTCCATCTTGGAGAACGTATTCTGTACTTGTTGCATGAAATACTATGTAAATATCTGATAGGTCCACTTTGTTGATAGTGTAGTTTTATGCTAATGTTTCTTTGTTGATTTTTAAAAATGTGGATGTCTGCTGGTGAAAGAGGAGTATAGAAGTCTCATTATTCTGTATCACGGTTCATCTCTTATTTTAGATCTAATAGTGTTGGCTTTATACAACCAGTGTTGGGTGCGTATATATATTTACAATCCTAAAATTTCTTCTTGCTGACTTATCTCTTTATTATTAAGTAGTGACTTTCATCTCTGTGAGGTTTTTAACTTAGTCTATTTTATTTGAGTAGCTATTTAATAGCTACTCCTGCTTGCTTTGGCTTCCATTTGCATAGTATACCGTTTTCCACTGATTCACTTTCAGCCTACGTATGTCTTTATGGGTGATTTTCTTGTGGGTAGCACCTCACTGGGTCTTGGTTTTGTACCCATTCAGGGAATTTGTACCTTTTAATTGGGGGACATAATCTGTTTACATTCAATGTTAATGATAAGACATACTCTTGTCATTTTGTTTTCATGTTTCGTTATTGTTGTCTCATATAATCTTGTTTTCCTTCTTCCTTTCTTGGTTAGTTTTGTGGTTTAAAAGTTTTCCACACTGAAAAGGCTTGATTTTCTTCTGTTTTTGTGCTTCTTCTCTGTTAAAGACTTTCGTACTTTCATGTGTTTTCACAATGGTAGTTAGACATTCACTTGTGGTTTAAGTTTCTTAAAATCATTCTCTTGAATTCTTTGTCAGGCAATTTATCAATTTCATTTTCTTTGAAGTCATTGCTAAGGAGTTATTGTGTTCCTTTGGAGGGATAGTAGCTCATTTGTTTCATGCTTCTTGTATTCTTATTTTGACGTCTGTATATCGGACAGAGCAGCCAATTCTACTAGTTTTATAGGTTGTCTTTCATAGTAATATGTCCTGGTAGTATGTTCCTGGTAATTAATATGTCCTACAGCAGTGATGGAAACCTTTAGGTACAAGTTCCCAAACTGCAACTCAAAACCCACCTATTTATCACAAAATGCCAATGAACCTGAATACTGAGGTGTTAGTTTAGAAAAAAACCAATACATCTGTTATGCTAAAAAAACACAACATTATATATGCCATAATCACCACTACCATCCTAGGGATTTGGACAGATCGGCTGTATAAGCTTTTGTTCCAGGTAGGTGCTTCATTGTAGTCTTTGTCCAGCTTCTTCAGCTATAGTCAATACCAGCAGTGTCTAGAAGACCCTGTAACCTGCCTCATAGGGCCTTAGTTGGTGGAGAGTCTGAAGACAGGGTGTCCAGCTGTTATACAGAGGCCCTAAGAGAGCAGGTAGGGCCACGTAAGGAAGGTGGTTTGTCTTTTTTCCAGAGTTGTGGATGGGTGGGTAAGGCTATTCATCTCTTTCCCAGGGGCTCCACAGGACAAAGTACTTAGCAATTGCTTCTTATGGTGGTTAGGTGGAGCCACACACTTCAGTCCAAGGGGGTCTTCAGAGATAAGCCTCTTCAGGGTGGCTGCTGGACTGCTGGTGGGTGGGTCCCTAGGGTGTTCAGCTGATTCCAGGGCAGTAGGGGTGTATGTGGAACCAGCTGGACCTCTGCAGGGCTGAGCCACTCAAGGTGCACTGTCCAGGCACTTGAAGTGACCAGGCAGTAAATGCTGTGAGCTTGGTTCACTTCTTCACAAGGCTATTCTTGGGCATCTCTGCTCTGCCTCAAATATTCCAGTGAACATATTATATTTTTTTGTTTTGGTTCTTGTTGTCAAAGGAATGACATCAAACATATTCAGTCAATCATCTTGCTGAGGTCATCCTTGGGAGTCATTTTAGGTAGTAAATTCACCAGGAAAAGCACGAAACTGAAAACACGACACTAAAGAGACTACAAAACCAAACAAGACTTATTTGACCATATCCAGGAATGTTTACATCAGGTAGTGTAAGGGGTGGGAAAGACTTTAGTGAATGAAAGATGTTTATTATCTTAGTTGTTGTGATTACCTCACTGGTGCATAACTGTGCTTTACATAAGCAAAAAAAAAAAAAAAATCAAATTGGAATTTTAACTTTGGGTTATTTATTGAATTCTGATGATAACTCAAAAAAAAAGAAAAACCCTAGGAAAACAGCTATGAAAAGTTTGCCAAAATGGTGAAAGAGTGAAAAAGACATTTATAAAATTTAACTGCTACTCAACAGGTAAAAGTAAAGAATTAAAGATGTCCTGATTTTCCAAACTCATTTGTGTTTATCAGTAACAGAACTGGGGAATACAGAAAGAGGATCAGCTTTTGGAGGGTGGAGAAAATAAGTTCAATCTGAGATTTCAAACCTAGATCACATCAGAGTTTGGTTGTTTTCCCAATGGTTGTGCAAATACATGAATTCCTTGACTTCTCAACACCATCTTATCTTCCTAGAGATCTTAATTTTTCAATAGCACCATGATCTTTCCTCTATTCACAATGGGCTATAATTCACAAGTCTCGCTGCTGGGAGGTTCAAACTGTCTAATACATGACTGTATGACCTACATCACCAGTAATATAGGGGCACAATTCCTAACAGCAATTGCTTGGCTGAGATACTCTGCTCTGGGTGATCAGGGAAAGCATTATGAAGTTGACAGCTGAGCCTGATCTTGAAAGTTGAGTAGAATATCATCATAAGAATGTCTGGGTCAAGACAGACCGCATCCAACAGTAGTCCCATGAGACTGTGTTGCCTAGTGACTTTGTTGTAGGCTGGTTTGTGGTGAGTGGATTTGTGCTGTCCACATTATGATGGAATCACCAAAGGATACATCTCACAGGACATACGCCTGTCGTTAAGTGAGACATGACTGTATTTCCTGTATTAAAAAAGGAGAGGTCTTCACAGGTGGAAGCAGAAGGAACCAAAGGCAGAGAAGCAGAATATGGCAAAGATGTGTATTTCATGCAGGCAGCAACTGTGTCCCCCCATCTTAAATTTTTCAGGGACACAGTACGGTAATTGGCACATAGCTCACACACAGTAACAAAACTCTGGGTTGAGTTATACTTGATTCTAAGTGGTTCCATCTAGACCCTAAGTGAATAATGAGTCACAAGTGAGGTACAGAGCTGTATCTTTTATGAGCCCGAGTTAAGTGGCATGAATTTATACCACCAATGCCAAAATTGAAAGGGTAATTTAAAAATAACGTTAATGGCTTTTCCCAGGCAGTACAACTATATGTAAAGCGCCTGCTACAGCAGGATCTAGTTTCTGATTGCTCAGATATTACCTGTGAGTTAAGAAGATAATACCCTCTTTCACTCTAGTTTAGGAAAATTATGACATTTGTAACCTTTTAAAGTCAATTACAAAAGAAGTGTTCATTATATCATCGTATCTTTAGAACCAGCCTTACCACATATTAGGTTTGTGATAAATGATATAATTTTTACATTATTTAGGATTTTACTGAAAAAACAATGTATCATTCTGCTAATAAAGAAACATCCACAGCTCAAAAGAAGTGCCATTTTTAATTCACCTTCCACATTTCCAGAAAAGAACTCTCGAACAAAATAGAACATTATCAAGAGCTGTAATTTAATAGTTATGGAAAGTCCCACATTATAAGCTCCTAGTAAGTCTCTTTCTACTGTGTAGGTACCAACCAGCATTTGTTATTTTTTAGGCACACAATCACTGCAAGAGTGAAGTCACTAGTCCACTTAGGTATGTGATATAGACCACTGAAAAGATCGATCTCACTGTGTAGTACACGTCAGGTAGAGAGAAGAAATTAGGGGTTTTACATGAAACCAGTCCCTGCAGAACCACACCTCCTTACCACTGGAGCTGAAGTCCACAGGTCCGATCCACTTGAAAGCTGGTTTGCGGCCTCGCTCTTCCGTCACATGCACTTTCTTGATCAAAGCCAAGCTGGTCAGAACATTGGCTATGTCATAGAGGCGTCGTACCTTTGCTTGAAGATATAAAACACAATTACGGTCATGTCATCTGTGACAGGTAGTTTATGTGACATGTCATGTTTCTGTGCCACCACATAAACCTCAGAGGAAAGCAGCAGGGTGGGATGAGACCAGTGGCTGTCAGGAAATCCCCCATGATTTCTATTTCTGATGTATCTGAAGACATACATTAAGGGAAGGTCAGCGTGATCTTCCTTTTCACAACTTCACACCTCTCTGAAGAAGCATCTGGTAATAACAGGGGGCATCAGGACCGCAAAAACAGCAGGGAAGGAAACAGCTAAAGTCTTAGTAAAATGTCACTCGGATAGGGGACATGTCAAAAGCTTGCCCCGAGTTTCTCCCAGCAAGTCACAGAACCTGCTTCAGAGGCGGCTCACCTTGAAGATGACAGGGGTCCCCTAGGGATTCCTGCACGGTCATCAGTACGGGAACACGGGATGTCCAGCACTCAAGGTCACAGAGTACAACTGTGCTAAAGACAGCTGCTCTTCACATGTAATCATGGCATTCTGGCCACCCAGGCAGCGAGAGGGGAACGTGCATGCCCGGAGTCTTAAGTATTGAGAGAGACCTTTAAAAACATATACTAGAGGAAAAATCTGGAAGGGATGGCAACACGAGAAACAGGCAAGATGATGACCACGAAGTATTTTTTCTTAAGAAAATGACTGACAGGTAGGAAACCCACCTGGACCCTTGCGCTTAAATCAAAGAAGTTTGAATTACTGCTCAGAAACATCAAGCTTTCACTTCTACCCTACCAATGCTGAATCTTTATCTACCTGTTTCATCCACAAGGCAGCATCATTCCAGCTGGAAACATACCAAAAAAAAAAAAAGGAGAATGATGAGCTTGTGGCTTCTCACTAGGAGCTCAGGGCATTGGCTCAGGATCTCAGAGCCATCAAAAAGGAGGATGCATTGGACTTGGCACTCAGAAACTCTTTCTGTCCCTTAGTCACATCCCACCACCTGGCCCTGGCAGTTTGCTCTTCTGGTTCTTACCTGTAGACAACTTTCGTCTCCACCCTTCAGAAGAGTAGGCAGGGGGTAGGGAGAAAAGGGGAAAGAAAACTCAGACAGTCTGTCTTTGATGCAGTGTTACTACAGAGAAACTCAAAGTAATTCAACCTTCCCTGGCTGGCATTCTCAGGAAGGGCTTCTTGCTCACCGTCTCTGATAAATGCTGAGGAAAAGCCTTCTGATAGCAACTTAAAATTCTATTGTGACCAGCTAGTCTTTCACAGCACTCAGAGCCTTTATGATCAAAGGAAGGAGTATAAACAGACATGCATTTTTAATTTCAGAGGTAGAACATATCAATCTATGACACCCCACCCTTTCTGTACTGATAAATGGATCTAGGCAAAGATTCTTACTTTTAAATTTACTATGGTCTGGGGTATCTTGGCTTTCTTCTATCAGTATTTTAGCAGCCACATCCAGAGTAACAATCTTGGTTTTGGAGACGAGGAATAGCATAACAAACTTCTGGCTCATAATTCTCAGAGATTTATCTTTTCTACTGTTCGCGGATGCTACAAAGGGAAGAAAAATAAGCATCAAAACATGGGGCTTGCAAGAAAGACTGTGCTTATGGTTTACCAGGACTATCTAGCTCCAAGGGAATATGGGAGGATTACCCTTGTTATAGGAAGGAGCTTGTTGGACACACATCACAAAAATCAGTTTATAAAGAAACCAGGATTATTTTGTGGCTCATAAAATTACTCTGTAGTAAGCCTAAACTCTCGAATGCACATTTTAAACCATTTTCAACACCATATACTTATATGCCATGTAATGGAATCCATGCGGCAGTTTTCCTGAAGCAACTTTTTGAAAAGATTAATGTAGACAGATGAAAAGAGAGGGCAGGGATAAGAAACTGTTTTCAGAACACTGAACTTTCTTCTCAAAGACAAGAGTGTACAGTTTGCAGAATATAGTAGGTTCCACCTCTTGTAGTTCTTTTCAGAAATAGGTGAATAAAGCTGCTTTCCATAAATAGGAGACTTATTAGATGTGAGCTCCTGTGCATGGCGGGAAAGCCATCCCTGACAGATGGCTGCCTTCCCTGGTTATCAGGGTAAGAGTGGCCACTTGCAGTGCAACTAAAAGGCACGAAGCTATGAATCTAATGAACACCAGCTCCACCTCCGTCCATGTCTAATATCTGCAATTAAAATGTGAGTGGCACTTGCATTTGTCATCTTAGCAATAAGGAGGAGGGTGACAATAATGATGATCAATGGCTAAAATAAGAAGAGGAAAAATATTAGCTGGGGGAGAAAAAAAGGCAGATGTAAATCAAAAACTTCCCACACCAAATGAAGGCGGGGGGAGATCTATCTTTCTTATCACTTCCTATGAATGGGGCTCTTTTCTAAGTCATCTACCTCAACATACAATTAAAGACAATTATTTGAGAAGACAACTTCTTCAAAATAATGCATCATGAAAAGAAAACTGCATGGGGTTGTCAGTCTACCACGAGGACATCACTGGTGATCCGCAGTCTGGGCGCACTAAACACCCACTGAACTGAACTGAAGTCGAGTGGGCAGCCCAGCTGGGGAGCCATCTGCCACCCTTTCTTCAGTAGATAGAACAAGAGGACATTTCCCTCCAGGGTTGTCAATCTGGTGCCTCTCTTCTTAGCAGTGAAGCTCTTCAGAAGGAACCATCACTCTGTCTGCCATTATTCATGAGGTTAAAAAGGACTTACAAGCAGAATAGTCGGGTTCAGAGAAATCCAGTAATGATTGATCTTGGGATTGTGGATAGCCACTTTTTTTACGCTCTCCAAACTTATAGTCCACCAGGTCTAGCTCCTTCTGTTGTAGGTGGGCCATCTGCTCTTCATATTTTTGCTCTTCTCCTAATCTCTGGAGGGTTCTCAGGGTTTTTGGCAGGCTGTGTCGTCCATGCCAGCCATACTGATTCTTGGCCACTCGGCTAACCAGCTGCAAGGACTCTAACACATTTACAATGTCATAGATGCGTCTTCTCTCCACACCTGTGTGCAAGACAGAAGCCAACAGTTATCATGCAGATGAACTTTGTGAATCTAAATTCTCTGAGGGTCAGGACCATGTCTGTGAACTGTATAGTATGATGCCCACTGTAATGCCCAGCATGTATGAATGCCCCCAAAATTCAACCTGTAAGGATGCGAACAACAGAACTTACTTTCCTTTTTTCTTTTTCAGATCCAATGCTAAAGAGAGCTATGCATAGATGGTGATAGTTCCATCTGTATGACCTAATATTGTAGCACCCACTCTTTTGACCTTTTAGCAAATCACACAAATATTTTGGCATATTAAAATAGGCAGGAGTGTGCAACATACATAATACAGTGCCTATGGTTCACCTGATGAATGCGTGGTTGGCTGTGATTAGAATTCCTAAATCTGCAACTATAAAATAAACTGTGTCTAATAATGACACTTCATTTGCACACAATACTGTCCTTTCTTGGAGTCTGAATGATGTGAAAAAATAATTGCTTTAATTAACTCCTATTTTGAAATGGAAACTCAAGATTCCAGGGTTGAGGCACTAATTTCAAGCCGCTGGAGTGTGTCTTAGTATATATTTTATAAAATGATGAGCATTAAACATATCCATAAATGGAGAGGGTCCTTGATAGGTATTCATTTTATTTGAATATTCTGAATGGTATTGGAGATACCTAAAATTGTTGCTAAAATAAGAGGGTACAGTAAAAACAGATTTTGAAAATTTCATACCTGTGACTCTGTTGTCAGCAGCCTCCAGGCCACCTGTTCCCTTTTGCTCTCACCTAAGTATCCATAACAAAAGCCTACAGGCACCTTGCAGTAAACCAGCCCAGCTACAAAGATGCCCTCTTTCAGTTCACCTGCCAGGAGCTATTACATAATCATGGCAGACTGAGTGAATGTAGCTTTGGGCTTTCAAAGATTTAATGTGTGAAGGACACCAATCGCAAGGAATACTCTTGGGTCGAGAGTAAGTTCTACCTCATGCATGAAGAGACATTTCAGTCAATCCGAATACTTCAGCTTATGACCCTGAAAGGCTCGTCACCCCCCAAAACTCAGGCTTTGCTGCCAGCTGCCTGCTGGAAGGTGCTGGCAGGAGTAGAAAGCAGCCCCTTGTTCAGAACTGCCTGGTTCTTTATTCCAGGCTGTTTTCACATATTAGCACATTCTGTTTAGAGTGTAACATTCTATAAACCTTCCCACTGGAAATGTCAAGTGAATGCAACTGAGACACCCCAGGGCCGGCCATATGCCCTGCTGTTCCTTATGCTGCATCTCATAAGGAGCTACTTAGTCTCCACCTAGTGGCTAAACATCCCAAGAAGGGAAAAATAAGATGCTGACCACCTGGAGAGTACTGTAATGTTTAATAAGCATCATGGTTTTAGAAAAATCCAAATACTGCCTTATTATCACTCACTCTGTCAATCTTGCTCCAGTGAACTTGTTCAGGGGCTGGTACACTAGAGTTCCATTTCTCACAGGTGTCAACACACCTATCCGTTCAGCTGAGAACATTCAGCTTTCTTTTCTTTTACTGTGAGGTTGTTCCATTAATTCTAATCAAGGATTTGCCAATTGTGGCTCTGCTTTCTTAGTTTAGTTCCCACCAGAACCTGCCAAGAACGACTCTCTGCCCAGTAAAATAGAGTCAGAGCCTATTCTGTTTACCAGTTACTGAAGTCATGCCCTGTCCTTACATTCTGGCCCCTAATCTCAGTGTCAGGTCTAACAGTACCAGAAAATGGGGACGGATGCAGTTTGAATGCTTTGCATATCTTTGGTTGAACTACAGTCTTGTAACTCGTCACACTCGTGATATAGGAGACAGCAGGGAGTTAGACTGAAGGAAATGATCATCAACGAAACAGCTTCTAGGAAAGGACCCCACTGTCCTGCCTCACACGGAGACAGATGCCACACTGACTGGGCAGGTCTGGGTGATGGAGGGTAGGGAAGCTCCTATAAAAAGCTGGTGCTCTGTAGAAAGTTCTGCAGCTCAGATGACAACAGAGTCCAAATTCCTCTGTCCTCCCTGAGACTGTGACATGTCCCTCCAATACCTGATCTTTCGTGTTCTGCAGTGACATCTGTATCAAGACCTGTGGATGGAAACTGGGTGTATGGAAGAAATACAGTTCGAGAATGCTCTCAAGTTCCAGACTCTGGTGGCTCCACTAGCTCCTCACCACGCCTCTGTCCAGCCAACGCAGTTTCCTTTTCTTGACTGCTGGTCCTGAACCTAGAATACTGCCCTCCACTGCTGGGTCCCCAAACTGCTCTCCATTGCCAGCCCTCTACTTCTTCTTCACCATGAAGGCTCACAGAACAGCTGGGACTTTGGGGAGAGAAGACTCTAGTAAGCGCGGAGTAGAAAATGCTGCATGTGATAAAAAGGACAGTATACTAGGTACAGAATTCGCACGTTACTCTCATTATTTTCAGTTTCATACTGTCTCTGCCAAATAGGAACTAAGATTCCTTGGCATGGATGGAAAAGCATTAATTAACTCTTAAAAGCTGATAGTCTATAAATTCTAGGGTGGGGCTTCAAATCTAGTCCTGTCAGACCCAAAGCCCAACTCAGTCTCTTCATCCCAACTTCCTTATTATCATGGTTTCCAACAACTGAAATCTACTTAGCTAACTGCTTGAATCACTCAGATTAACAGTCACACTGGCAAATTGAATAAATTCAGATGACATTTTCCTGGGCTATGGAAAAAACAAAAAATGTAATGCATTTATTTAGTTCATTCCTTCAAAACCTTTACATTCCTGTGTGTAAAACCTTATGTTTTAAAGTGATATTCTGACTTTTAAATCATGGATTTGTTTATCCAGAAACCATGCCCACTAGGGGTCTCTATTCTGAAGCAGCAGTACACATATTTATAGACTCTACATCCATCACATTATACATGCTCATGTCACATGAACACATGTATTCTTCTTTGTTACGAGGTTTCGCTGGTTGCATTATGTCCAGATGTGCTTTTTCTAGGTTGGCAGGCTTGCCGTGAGTATCAGGGCTTTAACATAATGCTGTTCCACTCAAATCTTGCTATGTAAAGGAAATAATACCAGTTCTGAAGTCTTTTAGGAGCATTACTAAGTGAGAAAAACAGGATATTCTAAAAGCTTTTTACATCTATCTAAATATGAATTTAAATATTAATTTATAATATAAGTATCAAGAAATATTTCTCTTTTAGAAAAACATTTTTTAAGGTTAGAAAAAAGAAAGCAACCCTCACTTACTGTTTGACTCTCCTGTCTAGAAAGCTTCCTGGAATTCTATGCAGAGAGAGAGATACCTGATGACAATGAAGCCCTGCCTGCTTTTCTGTCCTCACCCTGTCAGAGGTCCCCGCTGTAGTTCATGGAAGAGGCCACTTGAGGCCCCTGGCCTGCCCCAGGAGACCAGTTTCCCACTGTAGCCAGAGATAGGCCTTCAGATAACCTGGTGATACATACCAAGACTGACCGCAACTTCATCTAGGGAGATGGTAGTTTTCTCAGTTGACAAGGGATAACTCGGATACCGAGCTAGAAACTTCTGGCAGAGCAGTCCTAAACTTTTCTGTTTTCTGCTTGGCCTTTGCTTTTCAAATTCGTCCACAGCACTGTCCCCATCAACATCAAGCTACAGAGAGTAGACAGAAGGGGGGGGGTAAATGTCACGGTTAACATCCTAATGTGAAACTGTAACGCCTAGCGCGGGTATGTTTACAGGGTGTGGGGGCCTGTGGCATTTCCCAACCCATACCACCCAAAATTCTGACTACAAAACATGTTTAAATCTAATTTTCTTAATGTTTTCCTTACTGCTCTGATTGAACTGAATTTCCTTCCGCCTTTAGAATTGGAAGCTGAATTTATGGTTCTGAGTTTGAAAAATGAACCATGTAGTCATGTACAGTGTGCCACCCCTTTCACGGGGCTGCTTGTTGGGATTAGTGGAAAAAGAATCACCATGTTTCTCAGAGACCTAAGATCTCAGGCCTCATCCCAGACCTGCTACATCAGAAGCTGCCTTCTCATAGAGTGGCGATTCAATTTCTGACGTGAAGTCAGAGATGTGCTCACCTGCACTGCGTTGCCTGACTCTTACCTGTTTTACAGTTTACCAAACACTGATGAAATTGCAAGGGCTATTATGCTACAGCCTTTCTCACTTTTTCGTATTGTAAGTACATTAAACTAGCATCCCTTTCTCATCAACCCACACTTGAAAATGGTTCCGTTAAAGCTCCAAGAAAATAAAAAGCTTTTTGACAAATAGATTCAAGGAGAAAAATGATATGATCATCTCAATAGACTCTGAAAAAGCATTTGATAATTTTAATATTTACACATGATTTTCACAAATGCTTTTAGAAAACTAGGAAAAGGAGAAATTTTCTTCAGTGAGAACAATCCTGAAACCCAAAAGCAAACATGTATAAGTGGGAAAACCTTGGAACCATTTCTTAAAATTAGGAAAGTGATAAGAATGTCCACTATTACTGCTCCACTTCTACAGTAGCCTGGAGAGCCTAGTCAGTGCACGAGGACAAGAGAAAGAAATGAGGTACAGGAGAGGCGAAGCAATAAGCACAACTTCCATTCCTCAGAAGAGACTTGTAAAAAGAATCTCAAGTTACTAATGTAAGGATTTAGCAAAGTAGTTGAATACAAGATGCCTTAAAAATCGGCTGTGTTCCTGTACAACAGCAACAGAGAAACATGGAAAAGGGATCATTAATAACAGCAAAAGAATCGTAAGGTTTTTCAAGCATAAATCCAGCAAAATCTATTCACATAAAATACTAAAACTTAGGTCTTACAGCATACAGTGATTAAACCCTGGAGAAATAAGACTCTTTATGGAAAGGAGGATTCAGTATCATCATGAGGATAACTCTTCAAGATTTCAGTTCATTTAAAACCTAATCTAATATAGATGAAAGAAAAAAACCCAGAAATAGTTATGCTACATGCTTGAAGAAAAATCAGTTGAGGGACTTGCTTTACCTAATATAAAGGTTTATTAAAATGTGGCATAGAAACAGAAAAACTGGCTGATAGAACAGAAAAGTCTAGAACCAATGCACAAAGAAGTGGAACTTTGGCTTAGAAACAGTAGTGTCATCTGGGGAAGAGGACATACATGTAACAGATGGAACAGGGACAAGTGAAATGGAAACAAGTTGTATTCTGACTCAACATCATATATAAAAAAGCAATTCCAAACAGATTAAGGTTCTAAGCATAGAAAGCAACTTTTAAAAGAAGAAAATATATAAGAATATTTTCAGGGCTGGGGATTTAGCTCAGTGGTTCCGGTGCCTGTCTTGTAAGCATAGGGCCCAAGTTCAATCCCCAGTAACCACATATAACAATACTGGGCGTGGAGACTCACGCCCCCCAGCCATCAGAACCACATACCACAATGCCAGGCATGGTAGCTCATGCCTGTAATCCTAGCACTCAGGATGCAGAGGCGGGAGGATTGCTATGAATTCATGGCTGAGCTCAGGGCCAGCCTGAACTACAAAAGTGAGATCCTGTCTCAAAAAAAAAAAAAAAGAATATTTTCCAAACCTTGGGATAGGGAAAGATTTCTTTAAACATACAAAATACCACCCTTAAAAGAATAGATTTATATACTGGACTATATTAAAAACTCTTTTTGTCCATCAAGCAATGACAGAAAAGGAAAAGACAACTATCAAACTGAAAGAATATATATGTAATACATGATTGATAATCATTTAGTGTCAAGACTACCTGAACAACTCCTACAAATCAAGATGCAAAAGAAAAACGAGTTAATAAAAATTAGGAAAGCACACAAATAGGCTCTGCACTCGAGGAAAACATAGCAGTCAGTAATCACGAGGCCAGAAACAACCTCATGAGTACTGAAGGAGAAGCAAATGAATAGTAGTCAGATAAAAACTACACCCACAACACTAGCGGAACTTGGTAAACTTGCTAATTTCAAGAGTCAGAGAGGATATGAATCAATAAATACATACTACTGATGGAAACAAAATATATCATAGAAAGTAATTTGGCACTATCATGTGAATAACTGCATGTCAATGACCAAGCAATTCCACTAGTACCTGTACACCCCAAAACAGCTCTTGCCTAACTTTTTTGGTTAAAGGGTCAATCTTCTATTTTATTGAAAATTATCAAGTTACCCTGTAAGAGTTTTTAAAAAATATGTGTTTTATCTACTGGTATTTATCAAGTGAGAAATTAAAGCAGCTTAGTGAGAACAGGCAAGCGCTTTCTATATTTTTTCAAATCTCTTTAGTGTCTGTCATAGGAAAGAGCTGCTTTCTTTTATATCAATCTATTTCAGTATCTGCATCTTTGTTAATAGAAGGCTTCGGTGTACACTCAGGAGAGAGTGAGAGTCAGATGGCAAATGCCATAGCACTTTTATGAAAATGCTTTTGATTTGACCTCCTGGGCCTTCCAACAGATCCTTGGGGAGACTGAGGTCACAAGATCACACTTTGGAACCGTGGAGAAGCTGGCATTTACACTACGATAAATAAATAGGGTATCATAGCAACACAGTTTGTATTAGTCCCCAGCTATAAACAACCCCAGTGGCTACAAATAGGAGGACAGGTAAGAAAATCTTAGTGTACTCCTGCAATGGAGTGCTACATAGCAATGAAAATTACAAATACTGTTACAACATGAATCAATCTTTAGGATTTTTAATGAGTGAAGGTGTCCCAGAAGACAATATAATAAATATAATTTTAATTTTATAAAGCCTAAAACCCAAACAAAACAACTTAGGCACTATACTTTATAAGAACACACATTGTGTATGATGGTGGTTTAGAAATGGCAAGGAAATGATAAATACAAATTCAGAAGAATGTAAATTAATACTACTGTTCTAGCTTTCAGGTTGGGAGGCAGATTCAGGGGTGTTATAGGTATCGCATACATGAGTGATCAAACAGCCTATCAAAAGGTAATAAAGATACGAAAAGCCTATCTTAGGGCCTTGTCACTTTTAGGGACTTAACCCTTGTGAACATTTCTAGTGACTGATTAGTTTAAAATCTCTTGATAAGAGTGAGTAGAAAATCACAAATGCATTTGTTTAGGGGCATATTAAACAACTTCTACTAAAGTAAGATATTGATAATGTTACCTTTTTAAAGAGGTCATTAATCATTCCTTCCGGTGATCAAAAGTGAACAAATCAGAGTTTGAAAATCCTGATATTCTATGCCTCTGACAGTGAAAAGTACACAATTTTATGGAGTTCTTACTGTTTTACAGAGGAGCAGAGTAAGACAGAAACCAGCAGTCCTTCAGCTTAATGATACGAGTGCAAAACTCTAAAAACAAGCTTCTTGCACTTTCTACATCAAACATAAAGTAGAAAGTAAGGTGAAGAACAGCCCAGACCTAAGAGGGATTATGAAAATTTTCTGGCTTTAAGCATGTAAGACTGACCTCCAATATGATTTGCATCTAGTTATATGCAAGAATCTGCTAGTTTTACCAATGCAATATTTAGAGTACATTTAATTCAGTTCATTCTATTAAATTCAAATTGTAATTCAGGATGTCTTTTCCTCTTTCAGTTTCTATATGTTGGCACATTTTATAGCTTAAAATGCATAAAAAAGAGTAAATACTGTCATGAGCACTCAAATCTATAAGTCACTTTTCTTAGCAAGTCTAGAAAGAAGTTTGATGGAACAGTAAAGGAACTGACCACTGAGTTAAAAAAAAGTCTAAATACATCGCTTATCTAACAGCTCTAATCCTTTATGCAACAGGCAACTTCAAGACTTGACTTTTAAAAAGCCCCAGGTTAGTATGAAACATATAGAAGAATGAACTTTTCCAATTTCAAATTATTTAGGTTACTCTTACCCATAAGAACTGAGCAAAATTAAAATGCACAGGAGCACTTAAATAATCTGAATTCCTTCATTAAAATTCTTAAAAGTCAATACTTATAAAAATCTATCACTTTAAAATGTACTTTGGTCAAAGTATCATATAGAAGAAAGGAAAGCGTTCATGATGAAAAATACGATATAGAATAAGAATTAAGGTATACAGTTTAAAAAGCTACTAAGTTTAAGACTGCTATTGGCCCAATAAGAATAGTAAAATGAGAATTCTGTGAACTTTTTAATCATCAAGTAAAGCATGGTGAGTTCTCCAAAAGCCTCTGCAGCACCCGCTGTTTACCTGCGAAGAGTCTGCAAATTCGTCTTCCTTGTTTTCAATGGGTCTGAACAGTCCCTTTTTCTTCTCCCGATCCCTTATGTCGGGGCTGGCAGCACTGATGAGCATCTTCAGGTTGGCCGTGGGAGTCCACGGCTCTGTCTGCTGTCGGTCCACGGGCTTAACTGGAGTAATGGGATTTCTTTCCGGGCTGAAGATTCTTTGCTTTGATAAATCAATCGGTTCATTTTTTATTGGAGTCTTGGGGGCCATCCTTAATCGATCAACAAATATATTTTCCTGTTTTTTTAAAAAAGATACTGTTAGAAGAACAAGCAGCTGTTAGCATGAGTAGTTTGTTCTCACCACTCCTAAGACTTGGAAATACAAACAGTACTGTACACATTTGGGGCTGAAAAGTATTGGGACTGGGTTAAGGCAAGTGGGACAAAAGACTCCACTGGACTGAACAGAGGCGCTAACGAAGCTGGGCTCCTTTTAAACATACTTTTCATGGCATCTCTGGAAGATGTCACGAACGTACCAGTCTTTGATTGATGCTCACAATAGGCAGGGAGATGAAAGCTGATATAGGTTGAATCCACATTATATCTAAGGGCTCCATATACACTTTAGACAGTACTCCGAAGTCTGCACTAGCTAGCAAAGGGCCATTATGCTTCTGTAGTTCAAAGCTCACCAGTGGTAATATAGCAATTAGTATAGTACAACCAGTTACAGAAAGACCATCCAACAAGTAGTACATTTTATTTTATTTTTTGAGACAGGGTCTCACTTTGTAGTTTAGACCAGCCCTGAGCTCAGCCTCACACTCACATCACAGCAAACTCACATCCTCCTGCCTCTGCCTCCCGAGTGCTGGGATTACAGGCATGAGCCACCACGCCTGGCACTGTGGTATGTGGTTCTGATAGCTGGTGGGTGTGAGTCTCCACGCCCAGTATTTTAAATGGCTACTTGGGGATCGAACCCAGGCCCTTGCGCTTGCAAGACAGGCACCAGAACCACTGAGCTAAAACCCCAGCCCCCCGAGTAGCACATTTTAAACAAAGCAGAAGTGCCATGTAGTCATGTTATTCTTCTAGAGCAGCGTTTCTCAAACCACCTACAAACGATGAGGTTTTTAAATTTCCAAATAGCGATGGCTGATCATACTTCACATGACTAATATGCAATTCCCATTGTACGTGAACTGCTGTTTTGGTTTGTCACTCAAATAAACCCACTGCTTGTTACCCAGAAAAGAAACATTAGAAGCTTAGCTGGCCCAAATTATCAATATGTTTTTTAAGTGCTCAACTCCTGAGTTTAATTTTTGTATTTTTTTGTAGCTTGGTAATAGTTTGTAAATAACTATAAGAAAGTACTAAACAAGGGCCCATTATGACAAAGGACTAAATATCTAGAACCCACACATTGAATCACCGAGTAATTAAAACATTTTCTTTCTCCTAAAATGTTTCATTTCAAAATCACCAAGATTCTGCTTTTCCCGTAGAATTCACTTCCTGTCAACAGTGATTTGCATGATCAGGAAGGTAGGTACTGAGTACCTGCCACTCCTTTGCCACAACACCGTGCAGCTAGACTCTGGCTGACCAGTCACTGCTCCATCGTTATGGTCTGTCCTAGCACAGTGGGCAGGAAGGGTGTGGGAGCAGGTGTCCTCCTGTCATGCCACGGCAGGCGCTTGTCCTGGAGGCTGCACCAACTCAGCTCTCAGCAAGTCCCAGCCAGTGTGCCCTTTGAATCATTCTAAAGTGAACTCTCAACAGAAATTATCAGGGGTCACGTCTAATCCTGTGGCACAGATACTGCTCTCTTCCCATTTTACAGATGAAGAAACTGAGGCAGAGAAGGGTCAAGTAACTTGTATTCGATCCGCATCGCTTGTGTAAAAATCAGTCATGTAAGAACCAGCCGAAATGCAGCCTAGACACTGGCCTATCCTGGGTGAAGCTGGCAGGAAGTTATCTTTCACAGCTCCAGCAAGCCAGCAGGCCACGACATCTCAGGACAAGTGGGATGGGGAGTGGTTACGTGTGCAGGACCTGGAGCCACTTAGCTGTCACTGCTCCTTAGTGAGGGACACAGGCAGGTCTTTCACTTCACTACACTTCATTCTCTCAGCTGAAAATGAAGTTCACAAAGATGCCAAGGTTGAAGGTGTGAGAATAGTCCCCGGTATACTGAACACTCGCTACACTTATCTGTTACCTTTTCCTTTTTTCTCATTCTGGCACTTGAGAGTTAACGTAATATAGCACATCATACTGCTATTTAACTTCCTGGGCATGTGTACTGTCTCCCTAATGAGACTTTGTACTTGTGGAGGTCAGTGCCACATCTTTTTCCTCACAATCCTTGGCCCAGCACCTGGTACAGCTGCCCCACTACTGTGCTTCAATTACCTACTTCCTCCCAAAGGCGTCCTCATAGGAGAGGGGGCAGGCCTGGCTTGCTAAGTACAGGTATTTCCTTTCCCTTCCTGCTGTCCTCACAGTACCTCTCTTCCCAGGAGCTACGAGTCTATTGTTCCTGAAGCTAGACAGCAAACCAAAGTGGATTGTTTCTTTATACACTGTGACAGACAGTTTGAGTAATGAAGTGGGGGGCGGGGAGAGTTTGGTTACATGGCAGGTCAGGACCATATCACAACTCTTCACACAAACCTGAAGATAACAAGGAAATTGTGTTGTGGGAGCTCAGGTAGACAAGAAAGCCAACAGTAGCCTACTTATGCCTGCTCTGCTCGTCTGTCTATCCTGTTATCCTGACACAGAACAAGGCGAAGAAAGGGGATTAGTATGGGAATTTAGGAACAGAATCTGGTTCATTGCAGTGATGTGTTGCTCATTCTGTCAGGCACAAGTCCCTGCATGTAAGAGGTCTTCAAGGCTTCCCAACAAAGCTGGCTGACTGTGTAGTAGTTGCGTGATATACCACCATCTCTTCAGGAGTGAATGAGACACCCCTCAGCTGCTGGAAGTCATGGCAACAGCAAGGCCTTAGCCAGAGCACCTTGACCTCAGAGATCTGACAAGCCCAGGACCACACGTGTTCATGGGAGGCCGGTACAGTACTGGTGGAGTAGCACCGACACAGAAGCCTGAACTCCTCACCCCCACGCAGGACCTGTATGAGAGACTCGGACGTCTGCTGTAACTACCCTGCAGCTCCACTTTTCCTACTCTCTGTCTCCCCCCGCCCCCACCGCTCTCTTCTCTCCCCTAGGCCTTGAACCCCAGAGCCTGCCTTTCCTCAGAAACCTACATATTCACTCCCAGTTGAGATCTTGTCATTTGTCAGAAAAATATAGCCTGCAACACCTTAAAAATCACTTCCCCAGAGAGAGCCTGGAGAGTAGGACTGGGAAATGGTCCTCCAGCTCTTAGCCACACAGCTGGTCTCAGCTTCTGTGCCATACACTGCTGGGAAGATTAGCTCAAACGACGCCAGTGAGGCACTGTCATCTGCCAAGAGCTCAGCATCATCACAATACAGCACGTGTACTGTGACTACTGGCAGATGCTGAAACAGAAAGAGCCTAGAAGCTGCAAGATCTCGGTTCTGGTCCTGGTTCCATCTCCGTACAGCTTTGCCCACGTGACCTCAAATAGTAGCTGCAGTCAGCAGCAATGTCAAGGCCCTGGGCAGCATCCGGGCCACCTCTTCTGCTCCCCATAGGCACAGCCCACACTGCCCAGTGGTCCACCTGCTCTTCTTCAAACCCGCGCACTTACTCACCTCCGTTATTGCTCACACCATCACTTTCTATCCAGGCCACTGGCCAATGAGGGCTCACGAAATACTAAACGTGAGGCAGTGCCTCCTTCGGCCTACTGATCAGTCAGTCTCCTTTCCAGGCATAATCTTGCTAAGCACGTTCCCCACCTTCCTCCCAGGGGCTCCCCTGCAAAGCCTGTTCTAATCCACAGCTGCCAATAAATCCATGGTCAAATATCTTACTTGATCTCCCTGCAGCAGTAAAGACTGTCCCTCGCTTCTGAAATACCGCTCTCTCTCGGCTATCTTCACACTTCTGTCTGTGGCTTCTCAGTCTCCATTGGTTCCTCTTCTTTCGATGCTTAACAAAATACTTAAGTGCACACACTGCCCTTCGACCCTCTTGACCATCACTTTCTCTGGGATGGTCACCTAATTGCACAAGTATGGGATTATAGTCAACCCCTCTGCCCGTAACTCCCAAGTTTCACTCCAAGTCTAGGACCTTCCATAAACTTCAAGATCAGGCAACCAGCAGCCTCTTCTTTGTAAATCACAGAACAAACACATTTCAAATTTAATTCTCTTTCTCAACCACTCCCAAAAGATATGCGCCATGCTCACTTCTACTTCTTGACAAGATACTTTCCTCTCAACTCGCATCCGTGGGCTCAGCATTCACTCGCTCCAGTGTGAGCTCCTTCAGAGCCTTCCTGATAATTCACCTTCTCCTTTCAACTACCTACTTCCTACTCTGGTCAGCCCCAAATGCATGCAGAATTTTACATCTTTAAAGCACTGGAGAGTCTTACTTATAAACCCACAGCTAAAGGCAATAAATTTAGGTAAAAATGTCAAAAACTTCTTTATGTTTTCAAGAAGAGTTTCTCCATGAAGAGGCAGAAGATGCAAGTACAATACAGAACCACAGATCTTTTTTTTTTTTTTTTTGAGACAGGGTCTCACTTTGTAGTTCAGGCTGGCCCTGAGCTCACACGCAAACTCATATCATAGCAATCCTCCTGCCTCTGCCTCCCGAGTGCTGGGATTACAGGCGTGAGCCACTATGCCTGGCACTGTGGTATGTGATACTGGTTGCTGCTGGGTGTGAGTCTCCACACCTAGTATTGTTATGTGGTTACCAGGGGATCAAACCCAGGCCCTTGCGCTTACAAGATAGGCGCCGGAACCACCGGAACCACTGAGCTAAATCTCTGGCCCCCAGATCTTTTTTTTTTTGAGACAGGGTCTTGCTTTGTAGTTCAGGCTGGCCCTGAGCTCAACCTCAAACTCATATAATAGCAATCCTCCTGCCTCTGCCTCCTGAGTGCTGGGATTACAGGCGTGAGCCACCATACCCGGCACTGTGGTATGTGGTATTGATTGCTGCTGGTGTGAGTTTCCACGCCCAGTGTATGTGGTTACCAGGAGATCGAACCCAGGTCCTTGCGCTTGCAAGACAGGCGCCGGAACCACTGAGCTAAATCCCTGGCCCCAGAACTATAGATCTTAACAAATGTGCAGGTGTCAAGAAGGAAACCCTCTAAATAACTTATCAAGCAGACACTACTCCCTAATCCATCAGGGGCATTTGTGGAAGGGAACACTCAGCCTCACTGGCTTTGGGCCACTGTGAACTTCTTGAACATTTCTCAAATGCCCATACATTCCTCTGGCTGAAATATCCATCTTAGTCACACTTTTCTTATAGATTGTTGAGCTTCCTCATCCAAGAAAGTGTAACTCAGCTATTCTTTCTGCAGCATCGACTTTACTTCTTTCTCCTCTATTACGAAGAGATACTATGTTCCTCTTCCTACCATAGCACCTACTAAATCATAAGTTTTACATCTAGGGCCCTGAAAGTCTCTCAGGCCACTGAATGGCAAGGCCTGGGAGCTGTCATTTTAATTCAGTGATGTGAAGAGTATGTACTGCTTTAGCAAAACCTCATGGAAGAAGTGTTACATACCAGCTCCAATTCATGGAAGGGCAAAGGGCTGAAAAAAGTCAGTTATGGAAACTCATGAAACCACTGTATCTTCACTGCTAGAAACATAAACACTGGTTGAAAGACCTTGTATATATATATTTGTTTGAGGTCATGCTAATTAATAGTAGAGCAGGAAATCCAACTTAGGACTCTGTAACTTCAAACCCATGTTCTTATCATTCCTGCACAGCCTCCTTCCCACACTTCCAGGTTCCCACTGGCAACCTGGAAAGGAAAGGCTTCTCCTCATGTCTCGGCTTCTCTACGAGGTGAAATAATCCTCACCCATGTTCTCTATTTCAAATATTTTAACCATTTTCTCAACTCTTTTAAGTTATTTTTTTGTGGATACGCATTAGAACATGAAAGCTCAACTGGATATAGCCCTCCCTGAGCCTAAGGTGGGGAGGACCCTTGGTAAAGGCTTTTGATAAGTCACTGACCCAGAAAGATGGAAGTAGAACACCGATTTAGAACCCTGACGCTGACTTTGTATACATGTAAATTTTCTTTTAAGGCTGAACCATCCAAACTATAAAGAAAACCATAAAAATTTGCCAAGCCAAATCTCTAAACATAAACTTAAAGAGTTGGAAATTTCTATAGCCTTAGTTAATTTAGTCATCTTTAAAACAATAATGTCTTAGCATACTTCTTTTCCTGACAAAAATAAATCACAGATTGGGAAGCATACAGTTTCATACCTATTCAAAATTAGTAACTTTCAAGAACCGTTTAAAGTTCGTGTAACAGGCGCTTTGTAACTACGCAGGTTCACTGTTGATGCTAAGCCTAAAAATAAGACTAGGAGGTCCAGGAAGTTCAATGCCCAAGGGTGTTAATGTCTCTCAGATTTATTCTGAGTTTTAAAAACTATGTTTATTGTATTTATGTGCCACTGTCTAAAAATGCACAGTTCTTTACTGCTACCAAGTTGCATCTATCTTTTTGGTAGATAATCTGCTGGTTTGTACAAATGTGCTGTTGGCAAGATGATGGTTTAGATACTGCTATAGCCAGTTTTATTCTTATTTCTTGGGGATACAGCCTTACAAATTCAATGAGTGCAAAAAGAGAAATTACTCATATTAAAATAGCAAAAGCACTGTAAAACATTTAGAGTACATCTGTGGGGCCACGCACTTTGCTTACTATCTGGTAGGCACAGGCCACATTCTTGGGTAAAAGGGAGAGAGACAGCTGGTTCCTTGTAAGGAAATATTTCTCAGCATCTTAATAATCTGTAATTTATAACTACCTATTTGTTGAGGTCAACATTCCATACACCATCCTTGACAACAGTATGCATTACAAATTGCCTGCTGTGTCCAGCACATCTTAGATTTAAATAAGCTGGTTTCCAATACTACATCTACCCACTACACAAAGACTAGGAATAGAATGGAAACAACAGGGCCAGGGATTTAGCTCAGTGTTTCTGGCGCCTGTTTTGCAAGCACAAGGACCTGGGTTCGATCCTCAGTAACCACATACAGTCCTGGGCGTGGAGACTCATGCACAGCAGCAACCAGTACCACATACCACAGTGCCGGGCGTGGTGGCTCACACCTGTAATCCCAGCACTCGGGAGGCAGAGGCAGGAGTATTGCTGTGATGTGAGTTGGAGGCTGAGCTCAGGGTCAGCCTGAACTACAAAGCGAGACCCTGTCTCAAAACCCCCCCCCCAAAAAAAATAAATAAAAAGAATGGAAACAACAGTAGTTTGAATGGCTCTATTTGTTAAAAAAATTTGTTTCTGTGATGTCCACCAAAATTAGTTAGAAAATCCTGTAAGACAAGTCGAAGGGGTGCATTGGAAGAATTCAGCAGACTCGACATCCTCACCCTTCTGTGGCAGACAAGGTACTCACACATGCTTACCTTCTGTGCATGTTCTCCATCTTCAATTGCCAATTCTAGTCTGGCCTGCTTGGGGTCGATCAAGTCTTTTAGTGTTAAACAATTTACCTCCATCTGTAATGCACGATTACATTAAAAATTATTTTATACTTAAATATTTTCCTCCCACAAAATCTGGCTGTTCCTAAACAGAACCCCCCCCATTCCCTAAACTCATTCTCAGCTTCCAGAAGTGCAGCCACCCTCCAGCCCTGCCTAAAATTCTCAACAAATACAGTTATTAAAAATTTGGAAAGACGAAATATGGACACAAACATTAATTCTTTATGAAAAGCAATGGCAAAATAAAGCTTCCAAGCCAGGAGGGTGTTAGGCAAATCTGTCAGAAAGTCCCATATAGGGTCTCTCCGGGTCAGTTAATTTTGGCGCAAAGAACTTGGAGGAATTCAGCTTTGAGGGGGTTTGAAACAGGGGGGCAAGAAACCTGATCGCTAGAGCAAACCCACTTGGCGCTTGGAGCAGGTCCTTCAAAGGACGCCAAGCAGACCCCAAAGATAAATCCTTTCAATGAAATCTGCCCAAAGTGGGCGAGGGCAAAGGTTGGAGAGGGAAAGGGTGGAGTCCGCACAGCCCGCACGCGCCAGGTCCCACGGCGGGACACCTAGATCCCACGCCAGCCCGGGGCAGGAGGGTGGCGGGCTGGCAGCCGACCGGGAAGGGTCCTCTCCCCTGATTCCCGCCTCCTACCAGCGCTGGGGCCGCACGCTTACTCACTCCCGCTTTGCCAAAAAGGCGGTTTGCCTCTGCCAGGACCTCCGTAGCCCTGCGCCGATGCCAGAGGAGGATGCAGGTATCAGCAACTGAAAGGGGACATCGGGAAGGCCCGGTGAGGCGCGCAGATCCCCGGCTCCGAGTGCCCAGCGCTGGCGGAGTCCCCGCGGTATCCTAGCTGAGCCAGCGCTTCTACCCGCCCAGCGCGACTCCAGCCTGGATCGCGGTCCCCGCTAAAACACCTCCTCTGGCGCCTTGAGACCGAATTTGAGCATCCACCAATCAGCGGCGGCCGGGGAGATAGGCCTAGCCAATGGCGCGGCGGCACGAGCCGGGACCCCGCCCCTCGCGGTCTTGGCGCTCCGGGCCGCGCGTTTCTGCAGCACCCGCCCGATTGTTGCCGCCTCGCCCCCTCCCCCTTCCGGGTACCTGGAAACTCGCGCCGGGAGCCGATTCCTGCGGCCGCGCGGGCGCGGGGCGGCGCGGGGCGCGGCGAGCGCGGGGCTCTTTTGTTATGTAGAGCAGACCCGCCCTGGGCCCGAAACCGCGGGCTCGGCCGGGGGAGGGGCGGCAGATGGAGTCTGGAAACTGATCCGCGCTCGGATGCAGCCGCCGCCCCGCCCGGCAACCTGCGTGGAAGCGGAGCTGCCCGGACTTGCAGCGCCGACTCACCCGGTCGGCGACACGTGAGCCCGGCGGCCGCGACAGATGGCGCGCCGGTTGGCCCCGCGGACCGACTGGGAGCCCCAGCAAATGGCTCTTAACCTTTTACGTACTTTTCATCCAGGTCTAGAAATACTTCTTGGTGTTGGTCGCAGACAATTAGCAGAAGGAAAAAGCCTTATTCAGTTCTATACATTATGGAAGTGCTTTCTGGGGAACAGTCAAGAAAATTTCCTCAACATTGCTTATTTGTATTAAATGTTTCACTTCCTCCTGTGGCTTAGTTAAAATACTAATGTGAGTAAAGACAGCTGGGCGTCTTTCCCTTCGATTTTTTCCTCTTTAAGTCTTATTGTGTCCAGTACATAATAATTACATTTATCGTGGGGAGTTTGTAAGTGTACCTGACGCATATCTCAGTTTTTTTTTTTTTGTTTTGTTTTTTTTTTAGTGTTTTGAGACAGTCTCGCTTTGTAGTTCAGGCTTCTCGAACTCAGCAATCCTCCTGTCTCTGCCTCCCGAGTGCTGGGATTACAGGCATGAGTCACCCAGTATTATGGTATGCGGTACTGATTGCTGGCGAGCGTGAGTCATCGACACTCGGAATTGTTGTATGTGGTTACCGGGAATTGAACTAGGGGCCTTGCGCTTGCAAGGCAGGCGCTGGAACCACTGAGCTAAATCCCTGGCACTCTTAGTTATTTTCTTTTTGTCCCTTCTCTTGGTACCTCTCCTAGCTTCCTATATCTCTCCTTTCTCTTTGCATTTGTAAAAGCTCTATTTCTGTTCTTTCTACAATTCTCTTTTTGGTCCCTCTCGCTTTCGTGTTCCTTCATTTCTTGTTCTCCTTCACATTTGAAAAAAAGCTTCCTCTTTTCTATGTCCTCCTTTATTTTGTTCTTTATTTTAGGTTTCTCATATAAGAACAATCGTGAGATATTTAAGCTTGTGTGTCTGATTATATTTCACTAAACATGGCTTTGAGGTACATCCAATTGCCTATAAATGCCTCGTGTGTCATTTTTTATGGCAGAGTAGTACTCCATTGTGTATATACACATTTTCTTCATCTAACTTTTGGGGAGCATATAGGTGTTTCCAAGACTTAACTATTAAGAATTGTGCTGCTGTGAGCATGGTGTGCATACGTCACTACAGTATGATGTCTTGAGCTCTTTTAGGAAGATACCCAAAAAGAGAATAGCTGAGTCCAATAGAATTTCTTTTTAATGGATTGGGGAATCTCCATACTAGATTTCCACAGTGGTTGGACTAGTTTATTTTTCCATCAATGCCGAAGCTTCACCAGCATTTATTATTGTTTGAATTCTTGAGGATGCACATCAAGAGCTCTCAGGATCCGTTACCCATTTCAATCACTGTTAACATCTTACATTAGTACAGGACCCTTGTTAAAATTAGTGAGGTAACATCGGTGTATTATTCTTAACTAAAGTTGTTATTTCCTTTTCACCCAGTGTCTTGGTTTCTGTCCCCGGATGTCACACTGCCTTTAGTCTTCATGTTGCCTTAGGCTTGTGAGCTGTGAAACTGCTCATACTTGCCTCAGTTTTGATGGCCTGTAGCCACAGTTTCCAGGAATACTGTGCAGGTATTTTATAGGGTGTCTGTCTACTGGGATTTCAAACAGCCCTTTATAAAGCATATCTTTGTACAATCACCTATAAACAGTGCACTTCACAGCACAGCCATCGTACATCCTCTCTGTTTTCTGTACCAAACTCTATTCTTCAGCCATGCACGATGAACCATCCCCAAATGTCAGAATCTCTATCAAGTCCTTTCCTTTTTACTCTAGTTAGATTGCTGGTAAACACAGCCTAAAAACCACCACGAGGTTTTACATTGCCAAGATTTAAAACCATGGAAAATAGTAAAGAAAAGTACAATAGCACTTCAAAGTTGCTATTGTATAATACAAATAACATTTGTCAATTGAAATCTGTCTCATAGGTAGACATATAAAGACAAAAACTGCAGTTTATTAAATTTTGCTCTTCCTGGGAAGCAGAAAATGTAGATGAAATTTTTTTCTAGCTGTATTAATTTTTTGTGCCTTCTGAAATAAAGGATCACAGATTGGTGGGTTATGAGAGCAGAGATTGACTCCTTCATGGTTCAGGAGGCTGAAGTTCAAATAAACAAAGGTGTTGACGTGGCCGTGTTCCGTCTGGGAACCTGGGAGCGTCTGTCCTTTGCCTGAAGAGCTTCCTGTGGCTGTCAGCAGTTCTGTCCTCTGGATGTCTCACTCCAGTCTCCTCCTCTGTGGTCGCATTATCTCTTCTTTTGTCTTTCATCTCCCTTGTGTATCTCTAGGAGAACACTTATTGCAGTCAGGCTCCATCTAGATGTAGATAATTAGGATGCTCTTACCTCAAAGTCTTTAATTATGTCTGCAAAATCTTTTCCCCAAATAAGGTAATGTTAATGGATTCCAGAATTTATCAGTACCATCTTGAGATCTGTAGACCAATATTTATCTTATTAAAGTTGGTTTCTCTTGTATTTCCAATTACTTGTGGTCCTTTGCTAGGGGTTAAGCAGTTTTGTGTTACAGATCTTTGCCTGGCATTTTCTTTTTTTTTGAGACAGGGTCTCACTTTGTAGTTCAGGCTGGCCCTGAGCTCATCCTCAAACTCATATCACAGCAATCCTCCTGCCCCTGCCGCACGAGTGCTGGGATTACAGGCGTGAGCCACCACGCCTGCCTGGACTGTGGTATGTGGCACTGATTGCTGCTGGGTGTGAGTCTCCACACCCGGCGTTGTTATATGTGGTTACCAGGGATTGAACCTGGGCCCTTGGATTTGCAAGATAGGTACTGGAACCACTGAGCTAAATCCTCAATGCTGGACCTTTTCTTTAGTGATGTGAAGCATCATAAGTGACTGTCTTAGTTGGTAAAATAGGTTCCCCTTTGTATCATAACCTAAGAACTAAGGTGGCTGTGGGGGCCGGGGATTTGGCTTAGTGGTTCCAGCGCCTGTCTTGCAAGCACAAGGACTCAGGTTTGATCCCCGGTTAACCACATACCATTCTGGGCGTGTGATGAAGTACTCAAAGATCTCCCCCCACCTTCAAGGGGAGATGCCACATGCTCCAGCTACCAAAAGAAATGTGTTAGAGAATTTGAGACCATATTTAGAAATGGCCAGGTAGGGTTTCGTGCCACTTGAGTTATTTATTGTTCTTCCTCAATAGTGTCTGCTTGAAAAGGTCACTGACTTCTGAATTGTACAGTATTACCTACATAGCAACATTCCTAGGGTTACAAGCTGTGATCAGTTTGTGGTTCTCAACCTTGTCTAGTGTTTTAGAATTACCTGGGAATATGTAAAAACTCCAGTACTTGAACCTCACATCCAGGTATTCCTCTTATTTATATATTTTTTTGCTTTGGAATTCGACTTGGGTATTACATATTTTTAAGTATTTAGTGTCTTGTTACCCAGCATCATGCTGGTAGTGGGCTTCCTCTTGACTGAGCTTGTTCTGAGTGTTTCTGATTCCGTGGTTTTGGTACAGAGCTGCAGATTCTGTCATCCAGAGCAGGAAGAGCAGGCAGGTGTGCTGCCCTGTGGAGGATGCGCAGAGGTGTAAGAGGGCGGGTCTTGCTGGCTCATGGTGGTATCACTGGTTTTGGAAAGAGCGGAGGTCATAAGTGAGAAATCTGTTGGGTGAGGTGCAGGTACAACAGAAGAGTGAGTAATAGGGCTGTGAACAGGAGCATATATGGAGATAGGATTGTGCAAACTGTTCTTGACTGTTTCCTCAAACCTGTGAAGTAGTATTTTACCTTTCTGAGTTCCAGGATTTACAGAGGAAGATTTATCATACTTTACAGAAAGAACACAGAAGTGAAGGAGAATTCGTGTCAGTCCAAGGACAAAGCACGGTTCCCTTTCTTTTACCACTGCAAGCAGTGGAAGTGAACTGGCCTTGATGTGGAACCTATATTTAAAAGGGCACTGAAAACTAATTTTGCATTACAAAGGGAATAGGGAACTTAGCTTCTTATCCTGGCAATTCTCAAGTTTCGGGATAACTTGTCTTTGCAGTCCTTCTTGTCCTCTTCCTCTTCCTTCTTTTTCCATTCCCCTCCTCTTCCCTTCCCCTCTTCTCCCCCTGCTCTTTCTCCTTCTTTAGTTCAGAGACACGGTTTCACCAAGTTGCCTAGGCTGACCTTGAGCTTGTCACCCGCCTGCCCAGAATTCCTGGCTTGCTGAGATTCCAGCGGTGTACACCACAGTGCTCACATAACAGTCCTGAACTGAGGGAGGCTGTTGATCTAAGATTGTGATGCAGTTGTTTCTCTAACTGCTAGCAAGTTGGGAGAAGGCAGAACATTTATTTTGGTCTGAGTAGAAGAAATGTGCAGGGAATGAATCCATGATTGGTTCCTGCCCATGACCTTAGCAACAATAAAAAGAAAATAATACCAAATGATGTCAAATGACATCCAGATGTCCAGCTGTTCAAAAGAAGATGCTTTAGATGTGATTGTGTGAACCAGAAGGAGCAGAGGAATTCATTTTTTATCACCTACAGACTCATGGTAATCCTTAGCACTATGGAGTAAAATTGTATTTATTTATTTATTTATTTATTTATTTTTTTTGAGACAGGGTCTCACTTTGTAGTTCAGGCTGGCCCTCAGCTCAGCCTCCAACTCATATCACAGCAATGCTCCTGCTTCTGCCTCCCGAGTGCTGGGATTACAGGCGTGAGCCACCATGCCTGGCACTGTGGTATGTGGTACTGATTGTTGTTGGACGTGAGTCTCCACACCCAGTATGGTATGTGGTTACCGGGGATGGAACCCGGGCCCTTGCGCTTGCAAGACAGGCGCTGAAACCACTGAGCTAAATCCCCGGCCCTAAAATTGTATTTTTAAAAAATGTATTATTTGCATTTTTACTAAATGAAAATGTATTTGGTGTTCCTGCATGTGTATCTGAGTGTGAGCTGAAAGTGGGGATTGGGGAGGGGGCTGTGCTGAATCAAACATGTTAGATCAGACCAGATTGGATGAAGTTTGAGCTGGGTGTTTCTGGAACTAGCGTGGGAATGGAGACTGTGCAGTGGGGTACCTTTCACATGGCAGAGCATTTGTGTTTTGGTGTCAGCATGGTTGGCTGGAGTCCCATGGTGGGTAGGACTATAAACATGGGAATGACCACTGCCCTGGAGCTGTGATTCTGGAGAAAATTCCCTGAATCTCCAAATCTTATCCAGAAGTGAAAGAATTACTTTTGAGGAATAGAGAAACAGATTCTAAGTCAAGCTTGGTCATGAACTTGCTGGGTGATCTGGAACAAAAGGAACAGCCTACTAGGCCTCAGTTTGCTCTGTAAGTAGAGGAGTTTATTTAGAAAAATCTGCTCTTCTGCAGACTTATTTGACCTTCACTGTACCCTCAAAGCTATTTGCTGTTGAGTCCTGATTGTGCTATCACTTGTGTGAACACGTGAGAATATCACTGGTGCTACATTTTAACTCCTGTATTTGTTGTAACTGAACAAGTCTCCATTCTAAATTGCATTATGTATATCTGTATTAATAATGACAGTGTACGGGCTGGGGATGTAGCTCAGTAGTTCCAGTGCCTGCCTTGGGAGTGCAAGGGTCTAGGTTCGATCCCCAGTAACCACATACAACAATGCTGGGGGTGGAGACCCAAACCCATTAGCAATCAGAACCACATACCACAGTGCCAGGTGTGGTAGCTCATGCCTATAATTCCAGCACTCCGGAGGCAGAAGCAGGAGGATTACTGAGTTTGAGGCTGAGTTCAGGACCAGCCTAAACTACAAAAGCGAGACCCTGACTCAAAAAAAAAAGTGTAAAAAAGCATTGATCAAAGACCACCCTTTGTAACCTTCATTCTCTTCATTCTCGGTTTAGAGGTAAATGGCTGACTGTAATGTCTTGTACACAGCAAACTGCATTATTCTAATAGCATTTATTATAATACTTTGTAGGACCAAATGAAAATATTTCCATTGTGCCATGTAGAGAGTGTTTCAGATGAAGGGTGGTAATGAGAGGAGTTTGAGGTGAGTGGCCCAAGTTTAAATACTACAAGCATTGCCTTTTCTTAACGTGGAGCCTCCTCATACATAGAACTTTCCTGCCTGGAAAACCTAGAGAAATAGGTACTGACCCTCAAGGGAAATGCATTAATCTATGGGTTCACCACTATTATGAGAGGGAAAGTTTACTATACAGAGGTTAAGGTACTGTCTGCATGAAGTCTATGAAAAGCACATTGTTCCTGGGAAGAGTAACATTTAGCCAGCGTCACCTAGAGCATATGAAGACCATGGTCACAGAGGCAGTGAGATCTAGTCAACCCTACAGTACAAAATAATGATTTTCTCTGTACTACTTTAAATAGATTGAGATGGTCCTCAATATACAATAGGGTTATATCCTGATGAACTCACTGAAAATATTATCATTGGAAATGCATTTAATACACCTAATTTACCAAATAGTTTAAGCCTCACTTACCTTAAATAAACTTAGAACATTTATATTGGCTTGCAGCTGAACAAAGTTATCTATCACAAAGCCTGTTTTACAGTAACATGTAGATATCTCCTGTAATTTCTTGACTACCTCTATCCAAAAGAACACCAGATACTGTAAGGGCATTGTATGGAATATCATTTGTTTATCCTCAGGGTCACATGGTTGATGGGGAGTGTGGTTTTTTGGTGGCCAAGATCAAAAGAGTAGATTGGACTATCTCTACCCAGGGAAATATCAAAATTCAAAAGTTAGAGTATAATGTCTACTAAATGCATATCACTTTGCACCATTGGAAAGTCTTAGGACTTACTTTGAACCATCACCTTAAGTGGGGCACTGTCTGCCCTGGAATTTCTAGCTGAGTTCAGTGACTCACCTTTCGCCCTTCCTGTGGAGTGAGTTCTGTTAGTCTCCAGTTGCTTGTGCTCACACATTCTTCCAGACTCCTCTGGCCTTGTGGGCCCCACAACTGTGCGTGCTTTCATTCTCCCCCTGCGGCGCCTTTGTACACTGTGCCTACCTCCTGCCAACAGAGCTGTTACCACTTCAGATAGAAATGTCCTGTGATGCCCACAGCCCTCCTGCAAGGGTGCTGGCTGCTGCTGCTGCTTCTGCTGAGATCCAGTGACGTCAGGCCTGGATTTTTGCCTTCCTGTTTCTGGGTAGTGCTGCTGCTACTGGTTTTGCAAAGCCCTGCTCCTGCCAGCTGGAAGGTGGCATTGACTACCCCCTCCCCTTCCCAGTCCCAGCAGAGTGACATCCTGCCAGATTCCTCTCTAGGACTTAATTTTTGTTGCTTTTATTCCTCCTGGCCTTTTACACCTATATGTATTTAGTAAACTGCTCTAATTGCATTGTGTTTCTATCTATTTTAGATATTCAACTTTTTAAAATCTGATAAAGTTAGATTCTGCCTATCCTCTTTGACTCAAAGAAGATTTCTTATTGTCAGTATTCAGTTTTATTGGATTTCTCATTGTTTGATAATGGTTCCCTTGTGATCACTGCTGCTATTTTCTTAAACTTACTGAAATTTGCTCTAAGAATTTGTTATTCCATTTTTCTAGTATCTTTACTTTTTGGTGGTTATTAAACATTTTAGTGATGTTTGCAATTACAGTGCCAAAATGCTAGGGTACCCTTTTAGTTTAATTTGTTTATTTCTCTTTTCCTAAACTTTCTGAAATTTTGTGATTTTTAAAAATAATTCCTAATTTCAAAAATGACGCCACATTAGTGTCACTATAAATTGAGCAAAATTGCTTGTTATGTTAGCAAAATCTGTAGTTATGTGTATAGTTTTTCTTTTTCTAGTGAGTATTTTAAATAACTAAAATGTAAATTCTACTAACATGTAACTAAGAACATTTTACAGATAGAGGAAAATAGTTTTGTCAGTGTGGGATAGCATGTTGTAATGATAAGACTAAAATTTAAAAATAATAGCAGGAGATAATATTTTCACAATAGTAAAATAATCAAGCTTTTGTCATCTAATAGCTCTTGTTAAGTATACGGGTAGTAAAAGAAGCCACTTTTGTATCGTCTGCAAGGCTAATGGCCGACAAGCTCTCTTGGCTTGCACATGTTATACAAAAGCATCCTAAGTTTTTCTGTGTAAAGAGGTAGTCTGGTGGTTCGTTTCATGTATCAATTTGTCTGTGCTACAATGCCCAGATATATATTCAGATATTTTTTTTGGATGTTTCTCTGAAGGTGCTTTCGGGGAGATTTACATTTTAAATTAAATGGGTAAAGTAGGTAAATTACGTTAGCAAGATAGATGGGCCTTAGCTAGCCAGTTGAGGGCATAATCAGAATAAAAGGGTGACCCCTTCTGAGGAAAAGGGCACTGTGCCAGCAGGCAGCCTCAGACTTCTTCCCCTGCAACATTAGCTCCTCCTGGTTCTACAGCAAATTGACTTTGAACTCCAGCTGCACCTATTTCCTGAGCTTTATGTCTGGAGCTGCCCTAGACAGATTTTATTCTTGCTAAACCTGCACAATCACATAAACCCACTTGTTGAAATCAGTTTATTTCTCTATACATATCCTGTTTCAGTTCTTCTGGAGATCCCTGATTAATACAAGTCGCCTAATATTCTTAGGTGTAAGGAAATGATGGCTTTCAAAGGTAATACAATCAAGACAAAGTCTAGAATCTCAGGCTAATATGACTCCTTTGGTTCAGAGATCTCTGAATTAAAATAAAATTGGCTGCCCACCTCCCCAAATACCATTAACTTTATTTTTAAAAAATATCAGACCAAGAACATGATTTCTTTCTTTTTTTTTTTTTTTTTTTTTGAGACAGGATATTGCTTTGTAGTTTAGGCTAGCCCTGAACTCACTATGCACCCCTTGCTAGCCTTGACTCAGAGCAATCCTCCTGCCTCTGCCTCCCAACTGCTGGGATTACAGACATGAGCCACCTAGCATTGTGATGTGTGGTTACCAGGAATTGAACTTGGGACCTTGCACTTGCCAGGCAGATGCCAGAACCACTGAGCTAAATCCCCAGCCCCAAGAACATGATTTCTTAGAGCAATGTGATGGTGTGCCACAGGGCATGGTCTATGCACATAATTTCCCATTTTTCAAGGGAATTACTTATTATAATGCTGTTGAATTGAGAGTGTCTTGGCTACTTTCTCATTGCTGAGAAAAAAACCACAAGGTTAAAGGAGGAAAGGTTAATGGTTTCAGTTCGTATTTGGCCTGCTCCAAGGCAGGGTGGCATAGAAGTGGGACATCATGAGGAGGAACAGTTCATTTTAGGCAGGAGGCAGAAAGACAACAATGCAGTCAGCAAGCAGCAATTGCTGTCCCTTAGATTCTGTCCAGGATATATGGCCTTAGGGTGGGTAGCACTTCAACTAGGATGAGCCTTTCCCTTACTCACACCCAGAACTATGCCAGATCAATCACTGGACTAATTTAGTAATCTTAACCCCAGCATCACACACTTATTCCTAGGATCGCACACTCTAGATCTAGCCACCTCTGAAAAGCCTCCCCCCTCCCCATGATTACGTGAGGCTTTGAGGGACATCTAGACATGAGCCATAACAGTGAATTCTGCCGTTTTTTCAAAGTGTTCCCTGAAAGCCTATCTGTCAAAGGCTTGGTTGCCAGCCTTTGGGGCAATTTGTAGGTGGCACTTAGTTGGAGGAAGTTGTGCTCGCTTCAGCAGCACATACACTTAGTTGGAGGAAGTTAGGTCACTGGCGCATCACTTGAGGTGGATATTGGGATGCGAACACCTCCTACCTCTCTCTCACATGCTGATAGATGAATGGCTTGGTCTTCCCTGTGTCCTGCCATGGGGCATTGCCCGACTACAGGCCAAGAAACAGGAGGTCAACTGACCACTGATAGGAAGCTCCAGGATTATGAGCCAAAATAAATCTTTGCTTTTTCTTCTTACTTTTGGTATTTTGTCCTGATGACAGAAGCTAGCCCAAGTCCCTTATGTTCCTGAAGTTAATATTTTGTCAGGTAGTTTAAAAATTCTCTCCATCTGTAGGTTGTCTCTTTACTCTGTTGTTTCCTTTCCAGAAGCTTCTTAATTTGATATAATCCTATTTGTCCATTTTTGCCTCTATTCTTGTACAAAAGGTCTTGGGCTATCCCAATGTCTTGAAGTGGATCCACAAGTTTCATATCTTACATTTAGGTATTTGATCCATTTTGAATTTATTTTTTACTATGGTGAGAGATAGGAGTTAATATTCACCTTCTGTATATGTGGATATCATTTAGCCAATATTATTTATTGAAGATATATTCCTTTTTCCAATGCATGTTTTTAACTGCTGCGTCAGCCTCAGTATCAGGGTGTGGACCATATTTAACCCCAGTGTTTAATCTCCACTGTAAAGTTTTATCACCGCTGCTGGAAACATGTACAGTCTAGACCACTGAAGCACTCAGAGACGTCACCGATGTTATTTACAGCTGGAGATGTGACAAACACTTCTAGGGCCTACTCAGAAGAGCCAAAACCAAACCACCTGCCAAACTGATACAGTTCATCTAAATCAAAAACCCTTTTCCTGTGGAAGCTACTGTACAAAAATGGATGATTTTATACCAGTTGCAAGGACATTAACATAAGCACATAGACACAAAAATACAAGGATGCATGGCATTGCCAAAGGGACACAATTTTGGTCCCCAAAGTGACCATATTTAGTGGAAATTATTAAATACTTGAAAAAGAATTAAGAATAATTATCCTAAGGAAATTCAATGAGAATATAGATAGGAACTTCAGTGGGATGAGAAAAACAATGCAGGATCTACATGAGAAGTTCAACTAAGATAAAGATGTAAAAGGATCCTAACAAAAATCTTACAGCTGAAACATTTATTCAATGAAATAAAATTATAATTGAGAGTTTTGACATTAGATTACATCCAACAAAAGAAAAAATTCAGGACTTGAAGACGAATCTTTTGAAATAGCCTCATCAGAAATAAATGAATAAACAAGCTAATAATTAAAAAAAAAACCTCAATACACTAATGCTTATTAAACTTACAGGGTGTTATTAAACAAGCAAATATTTGAGAAGTATTTTTAAAAATTCAACAGTCATTAATGATAAATAATAAAATATCCTGTGAATAATGAAAAAGAAGAGAGCTACATCTGGCAAATGAAGTATGTGAAAAACTTAAAACTAACATCACACTTACCAGTGAGAAACTGAATGATTTCCCTGTGGAGTGGGCAACAAACATGGGCGCATCCTTTCATTACGCCAATTAAACACTTCCGTGGAAACCTTCACTATGTATCATTCAAGGAAAATAAATAAATGTATGGAGATTGGGAAGGAAGAAGTAAACTTTCTGGGGCTGGGGATTTAGCTCAGTGGTTCCGGTGCCTGTCTTGCAAGCACAAGGACCTGTGTTCAATCCCCGGGAACCACATACAATACTGGGCATGAAAACTCACACCCAGCAGCAACCAGTACCACTATCACAGTGCTGGGTGTGGTGGCTCACACCTGTAATCCCAGCACTCAGGAGGCAGAGGCAGGAGGATTGCTGTGATGTGAATTGGAGGCTGAGCTCAGGGCCAACCTGAACTACAAAGCAAGACCCTGTCTCAAAAAGAAGTAAACTTTCTATTGGTATTGAAGTAAACATTTCTATTGATGCTATTCTATATGTAAGAAATCTTGATGGATATGTGAAAAAACTACTTGAATTAATTAGTAGATTCAGCCCCATCACACAATACAAGTTTAATGTACAATACTTTATTACAGTTCTAAGACTAGTGAAAACTTGAAAATCAAATTTAAAAATATGTCAGAATACTTTTACAAATTAACAAACCATGTAATGTTGGTGCATAGACTGTTAGTCAAACATTGTGGATGAAAACTAAAGATCTATCTATTAGCACATCTATATGTGGATACATGGATTGGAGGAATTAGTGTTATTAATTTTTGACTTTTCAAATTTCTTCTATTGATTGAATATATCAATTTTAAAACTTTTTTTACAAACATTATTTTTATATGGAAATGTAGAGACCCTAAGATACCCAATAAATTTTGAAAATTAACAACCATATTAGAGAACATACAGTAATTCCAAGATGCCGTAAGTTTGCAAAACTTAAGATAGTGAATAGACTTGTAATGGATATATAGATAGATATCTAGATATATATAGATATAGATATATAGATATATATGGATATATAGATAGATATATAGATAGAATATATCAGATATAGTCAAAATATACAGTGAATATTTAGATTTTTTAAAAAAAATCTGTTAAAGTAAAAGGCACATTGCTATGAATCACTTGAGAATACTACCCCTTTGAACACACTTATCCCACTGTTCTTTTTACTCCCTGAAGCAGCTCTGGAAGTGCTCTTCTGTGCCTCGTCATGTCTGCCTGGATGTCTTACATCAATTTAAAATAGTTACAGCTATTACTGTCAAGTAAAACACACTGTGGTGTGTCCTCATTCATATTATTTTCTAGATCTGGCATTGTGTGGCTTCTGGCTCTTTCCCGAAGTCAAAATGACCATGAAAAGTGAATCTTTTGGATGAACTCAGAACATCGAGGCAGCCATGACACTGCAATTTAAGACACAGGGAAAGACTTGTAGAATGGCTTCAAAAATGGGGGGACAGGGCCGGGGAGTTAGCTCAGTGGTTCCGGCGCCTGTCTCGCAAGCGCAAGGACCCGGGTTCGATTCCCCGGTAACCACATAACAATACTGGGTGTGGAGACCCACACCCAGCAGCAACCAGTACCACATACCACAGTGCCGGGCGTGGTGGCTCACGCCTGTAATCCCAGCACTCGGGAGGCAGAGGCAGGAGGA
>PVIR01015886.1:0-37504 GCA_004026965.1 Petromus typicus
ATGTAATTATCAGTGGATCAATTCAAAGTGTGTCCCCATGATCAAATTACTTTCTAATGACCTATCCTCTCAATATATGGGGAGTTTGGAAGACAATGGCGATCAAGCCATAGTACATTATACAACCCTTGGTAGGCTCAACTGTAAGAAACTGTAAGCCTTTCATTTGACAAAGGAGCCTCCAAGCTCCATTCTGAAGAAGGTCTGCCTAGGGAATTGTTTTCCCAGGATTTGTTTCATCGTGCCCAGCCACCCATACACTCATTGGACTCTGAAGTCATCGTCCAAGGTGGCCTTACTATGGCTCACGTTGGCATCAGACCTTGCATCATTCACATGGTGCTGATTTTGAAGTCATGAAGAGTGCAAGAGTTATCAGGTCAGGAAAACTCACACCCAGATTTCTGAAGAAGACTCAGGAGGCCAAACACTGACTCTGAGAGGGCAGTGGTTGAAGCTCTGGAAGAAAGCTGAAAATGCAGCGGAGCCCCCAGGAAGCTGGTGAAGCTAGTAATGTGGATTATCTCGTGAGGATGTCGCAAATAATAAACATATCTACTCCAAGAGAGGGATCATGTGGGCAGCAACTGGGGATGCCACAGAGGCAGACCCCCCTGAACCATTTGGAGCTCATATCTCAACATTACTTTTCCTACATATGGCACTTGGAAGTACAGATTTAATGTTTGCACTTCTGAGTTTAGGTCTTGCTTTTGTCTAATTCCTTTTATCTGTCCTAAATTTTTTCCCTTCAGGAGTGGAAGTGTGTACCGTGTGTCATTGTATGTTGTCAATGTGTAATTTTCTTTTCATTTTTACAGGGATTCACAGCTAATAGATTCGCTTGAGTTTCTGAGGAAACTCTGGACCTTGGTTTTTCAGTAATGCCGAGACTGTTGAGTTCGGTGACTCTTAGAAGTAGTAGACAAACACATTTTTCCTAAAAAGATGGACAGGAGCCTTTTTGGGAGCCAAGGGCAGTATTACGGTTTAGATCTAGAATGTCCCCCAGGAAAATCATGATCAGAGGTGGGGCTTTTGGAGGAGACTGCGGCATAAACACATTAGAATCTCAGTGGATTAACCCTAATAGCTGCAAGTGCTATTAGAAGGTGGCTTGTTTAGACTGACCCTATTAACTGCTATGCTATTAGGCGATGGGCCTGCTCTATGGGGACTGGCCTAGAGGGTGTCTCTCTCTCCCAGCTCCTCCCTTCCTTCTCTGCTCCCTGGCCACCATGACATGAGTAGCTTTCCTTGCTATGTCTCTTCGTCATACTGTTGCTTCCTTGCAGACAGCTGAATGTGGACTGAGTCCTCTAAAAACTATCAGAAAAAATAAACCCCTTTTTCTTAGTGGTGGGTGTTGTTTTATCTCCACAGTGAGAATAAGTATGACAGATATTGACTTAAGTCATTTCACTCCTTGCCATGACCTATGGTTTTCTTTAGCAGAAACAGGATAACAAGAGTTTGAGTTTTCCCTTTAAGAATTTATTCATATCTGTCTGTCGATGTATTTGTCTTCTACTCACATACACATCCTTAGCAGCAAGTCTCCAAAACTGACATTTAACATAACATTTATATATTCCTGACAAATAATGAGAAATCAGAAAGGAAAATAATTATAAAGTGTTTGCTTTTTTCTTGGAATTTAATAGTTACGAACTGTTTCTCAGAACAGCCTGTGTTAGTGGCATCATCTTATTAATAGAGAACCCACAGTCTAGAGTGCTTCTGAGCCTCTTTTAAAGTGTGACTAAAATCCAGGCCTTCTAACACAAACCAAACATATTACAGATAGGCCATTTGGAAGCTTCTTTTGTTCTTATTATTTTAATATACAACATTGATTATGTGCATATGAGAGAAGAAAAAATTCTGAAAAAATTCTTCTCTAGTACTTAGCATCTACTGTTTATTTCAAGGAAAAAAAATACTATGCAGGCATATTAAATATTAGTTCTTTTAAAGTTGTTTTTGTATTAGAAAAACAGGACACAGGATTCAAGTGGATCTAATTTTCTGCAATGTGATCTGATATATAGCAAATATCATTAGTAGACTCCAGTTTATCGCCATCATCATCATAATCAGCATCAAGATAATGGTGATGATGATGGGATAATGGCAATAATGGTAACAGATATCACGGGAAGAATTCAAATTTGCACCCAATTAGTGTTGACCCATGTATTCAGACATGTCAGGAATGTCTGCAAGCGGACAGTGTCTGTGTGTTTGAGGGATGATGGTGTCTTCAGGGAGACACTGCATTGAGGGGAACAGACAGAGGGGTGAGCAAAATTGGCTCAGTGATGATGGGCCAAGTGAGAACAGAAAGAATAGTCTGGATGCTGCTCTGCACTTTATTTCCAGGTGGCTACAATGTAGCTACAGTGTGGGAACTAGTGGATTCTAAAAGCCTCTGTCCTGTTGTTTGAGCACCAGTGATGTGCTGGGTCAGCGTTGGGGCTGAGTGTAGTGCTCTGGTCCCTCCATGAAGAGGAAAAAGCACTCTAAGAGCCTGAAGGTTAGCAAAGTACTACTGAGGTCTCTGCACAGATCCGTGGGAACTAGTGGGAATACAGACACATGTAACTGAGGTCCCTTGCTAACATGGCAAAGTAGAGGACAGTAGCGGGATGGCTGAGCATGGTGGAAGGGCCACAGCAAGCTGGGGAAGAGCAGAGGGCTGATGTTGCAGGGCAGTGAGGCTACTGGGGAGCCTCTGAACCCCTGATGAGATCAGACAAGTTCGAAGTGAACTCCGCAGTTGCTCTGGACCATAGACCCTCCAGAGCAACTGAGAAGAAATTTGGGCAAGGCTGGTAAAATTAGACACATAGTGTTTGGATGCTTTCTTTTTTAATCAAGGCAGTGTGGATCTAAAGTAATGTGTATAGTCATTACCAAGTAGATCATCCCTACAATCTATTTTATTTTATAGTTTCAATTCAGCAATGTCAAATTGACTACTTACACCTCAACAATTAAGATATTAGTAGTAACGGGGGGGGGTGGTAGGGTGGGTAGGGCTATGGGAAAAAATGAAAAATAAATTGTGTCGTATACTGGTGCAAATTCTCATTGTTGAGTGCAATCATGATATGTATATGTAACATACCAATAAAGATTTAATAGGAAAAAAAGATAGTAGTACAGTTTATGCAATTTTAAACAGCAGTCTACTATCTTATTTTCTGTCAACCTGATAAATATATGTTTAAACTTGGTACTGCTACCTCTTGTAACTGTTCAGGATAATCTATTTTTTTTTTTTTTGTCCCTTAGCAAGCTGATATTTCTCTGGCTATTTTCCTGGTTGTTGCCTTCCAGCCAAATCCCTAAACGGGACCAGTGATGTGATTTTTAAAAATCACCCTCTTCTGGATGAATGCAGTGCTAAGTGATCACCCTCCAACTCTCCCTGTCCACAACTAGAATGAGGTTAGCCATCATTTCAGCATAATATCTGGATTTACTCATGGGTTCTGACTTAGCTTCCACTTCTGTCTTAGTCTCGCCTCATTTTAGGTGTCCCCCCCACTTTATGATTCTTTGAAGCACAACATAGTGCCATCTTTTCCATGGATTATCTATGATTTTTCCCAATAGCAGTCACTACCACCCACTGTCCCCCTGCAGTTCAGTCTTTGCAGAATTCTTCTTCCTGATTCTTGGGCTGCAGATTCTTCCTGTGTCATCTTTATCAACTCACTCGTTCTCTGCCAGTGACTGCAGTCAGTACCTCTCGAGCAGTTCTTCCTGTCTGGATGTTTCCCCAGGACAACCGCAGAGGCACCCTTGTTTATATCAATCATATTTCCAACATATGCCTGAATTCCTGGCACATATTGGTGACCAAGTCAGTGCCTTTTTGATGAATGCTTGATAGAAAGGTGAAGGAAATTTGCAGACATGCAAGACACTGTCACTGCCTTCAGAGGCCAATGTAAGATATGTCTGGAGCCATTCTACATAGGTTTTTGGGAAAAATAATTTTGTAATTAAAAATCATTTTGTAACTGTAGCTATCTAGAGCCTAGTATCACCTTGCTTGAGAGCCCACTGTGGCATTCAGAAACATAACTCCATTTTGCCTTCTGCTACAAGCTGAGCCCTCAATGGTCCCATGGTATTGTGACAGGACAAGAGTACATCAGCTGAAGACATCCTGGTTATTCAAGAATTGAGCAGCAATAAAAAGAGAAAGGTTTTACCTGGAGGAAAAATATTATTAGCCTATTACCTTGTTCTCCCTACTGTAGTAAAAATGCTCTCCCTATTGTCCTCATCTTAGGTCATGATCTTCAGTGACCTAAGATCTTTATCAATCTAAGATCCTTATCAATTTAGGATTGTTGATGTCCCCTAAGTCACTTGATGCTACCTCCACGTGTTGTGTGTGCCCAACAAATAGTGACTAGTTTAGGAGTGTCTTTGTTTTTGCCCACGGTGGGGCACTGACCTCCCAATCCACCAGGTTCTTTAAAATTATGCCAGTCTCTATTGTCTTTCTTTCTTTAGCCCTAGTCGTCCCCCTTTCTAGACACAGATATGTCTGTCAGGTAAGATGGTACAGAATGAAAGAGAACAGAAGCATGCTCTGGGCTGTAGAGAACGGGGGAAGCATGAATGTGCCAAGACTTCAAGGTACAGGGGGCATTTAGCCTGAGCTTTGGATTACTTAAACCACAGGAATGGGGAAGAAATATGTTTGAAGCTTCAAGTAAGAGACCTAGGAAAAATAGCTGTGTCTATGAAGAAGTGGAGTGTGGTTCAGAAACTTTAGAGTGGGTAAGGGAATCCTTGGAGAATGTGCAGGAAAAGCAGGTCAGACCAGGTCATGGGGACGAGAATGTTGGTTCCTAGAGGACAGGACCTCAAGGAAAGCTGTTGGAAATGTGCATTAAAAATGGCTAAACGTCAATAGAGGAAGATAAAAGGACACATACCTTCTTCACTCTTATATGCTTAGCCATCATTTTTAGGAACATGTGAGTGTGTAATGATGATTTTTTTTAGTGGGAAAATTTATAAATTATCTAATAGTGGGATTGATGGGAAACACAGTACTGTTTTTAGCTGGAGTCATGCCTTGTGTATCTCTCATTCTTGTCCCTTTTTAAGTAATACTGTCCCAAATCCTCTTTGGAGTGAGGTGGGACATGACTGAGACACTAAAGACCATGCGATTACTGGATACTAAGATGAGCATAGCCAGAAAACTCACTAAATCATAATTAGCCTTGTGAGTAGTTATGGACATCGAGTTTCTCTACCTTTTCTCTTGCTGCCAGCTGCTTACTGGAGACCTGCTATGAGTTTGAAGTTTTCTATCTGAAGACAGATGTAGGGTGGAAAGTTGGATAATATCCAGAAAAAAGTAATAATAGTGATGAATAGCCTGGAAAATCAGATCGCAGAGGGATATTTAAGGTCATTGAGACTCTTAATCAATATCACAGGAATGGCTTCAGTCTTGGGAATCATGGCACAGGCTCTTGTTTCCTCATCTTTGTAGTGAATCCATAAAGAAGCGGGCTTAACTCAAAGCAAACAAATTCACATCGGAACAAACAAGAAAAGATATTTACCTTCATTTCACCCTAACAGGCATAGATCAGAGCTCTAGATTGTTAAATAGAGTGGGAGGTTTTGAGTGAAGTAACATTTCCATATTTCCATCAAGTTTTTTTTTTTTTTTTTGCCAGGATTTTTTGGCCAAATGTCCTTAACATTTGACATGTCTCACAGTCTGGGTTCTCTCATTGAACATCCAGGCAGTTAGAATGCAAAGTATTTATTTACTAAACTTATGAACAGAACAGGAAGGGGTAGTTAGCTCATGATGTCAACCTGGGCTAGGCTCTACCAGCCCAGCGGGAAACTGAATACAGCTGGCCTGGGGGAGGCAGGGTGTCGTATTGTTCCTTGTTCAGCGTTGGCTGGGGCTGTTGTGAGAAGTGGCTCCCACTTCCTGACTGAGTCATGGCAGAGCCACTGTGCGAATGCTGTGGCCTGGACTGCTAGAAAGCCAGAGCAGAGGTAAAGGGTTATCAGCTGGAGGCTGTGGGTGAACTGTTCTCTTCATAGTCCTCTCTTGAGAGGGGATCTGAGTGCTACTTCTTCATTTTTCTTTATTTCTTTCTTTCTTTTGTTTTTGTGACAGGGTCTCACTTTGTAGTTCAGGCTGGCCCTGAGCTCAGCCTCAAACTCACATCACAGCAATCCTCCCGCCTCTGCCTCCTGAGTGCTGGGATTACAGGTGTGAGCCACCACACCTGGCACTGTGGTATGTAGTGCTGATTGCTGCTGGGGTGAGTCCCCATACCCAGTATTGTATGTGGTTTTTGGGGAACTGAACCCAGGCCCTTACACTTGCAAGACAGGCACCGGAACCACTGAGCTAACTCCCCGGCCCCTGAGTGCTACTTCTTACAGTTCGCCACTTTCCCACTAACACGTTTCTTTTTAGTTCAATAAGTAGAAGATAATCAGCTTTTTATGAGCAAATGTAAACTGCACTTTGTTATTAAAGTTTTCATTGTCTTAGACACTGTTATGTTAAGTAGCCAGGCACATCTATCTGTAATCACTCAGATTCACCTAATAAAAATCGCTACGATTAGAAATAATCATAACTTTACCTGGAGTGTTTATAATCTTCACAACTTAGATATATGTTACATTTCAATTTTCCAGCTGAGGAAGTTATAAGTCGAACTGTCTAGGAGCCTCTCCCCTCTCCCTACCAGACCACAGGACTGTCTAATAAGTGATGGAGCCAAGATGTTACATGTTTGTATTATTCTAAAGGCTCTTTGCACCTTACCAAAGTGACTAGTGGAAAATTACAAAAAGAAACATCATCACCCAGCTTTTATTTTGTTGAAGTTCAATTCTGTTCTCTAATCTAAATCTGGTAAATGTTAGGCATTATATTTTCTGTATTAAAATAAAATATTAGGGTTTATGGCATACATTCAAATAAGGTGGAATAACTTTTGACCTCTGCGCAATGCTTGGGCAGTTGTAATTTATACATGAGATACACACACACACACACACACACACACACACACACACACACACGTATGTGTTAACTCACTATATTTGCTAAGAGTTATGACCATTTTCCATATGACCTTGGGTTTTATAGATTCCTTTTTCTTTCTAGCTTTTTGTATCATTTACCTAATCTACTTTAAAAATAAAATAGAAACACAGTCAAAACATAAAGTTCAATGAGTATGACATCAACCAAAAGGAATCTGTGAATATAAAAAATAATCCTGTTTCTTGTACTTTTTCCCCCATGCTTTACACACAAAAACATGTGGTATACATCTCAATAATATTTTCCAAATTTTTTAGCCAATGAAGTCAATCTCTGTATTTTATTTAGAGGGCACTAGAATTCAGCTACATAGCCAAAGTTTTACTTCTAATTCTGGAAAAGCAATATGACATTCTGTTTACATATTTATTGATGGATAAATTCAGCACAAGGAGACTTCATCAAGTTACACTTAATTCATTCATATTTCATGAGAATTAGACCCAGGCAAGCCTAAAATATGATTTATTAAAAAGAGCAATTATGTGAACCAGTTGGAAGGACTAAGTTGTTTAATCATTCAAAAGAACACATTATTTTGAAGAACTTTAACAGTTAAATTGTTTCAATAATGATGCATATAAGAAACTGTCTTCTTTATATTAATACAAGAAGACTATCACCAATTTATTCATTTTAATTCTATTTTTGGAAGTTCTAATTTCCACATTAGTTGTTCCTGAAATAGCTGTCAAAACCACTAGTGTGTGTGTGCATGTGTATGAGGTTGTGTTGGGCTAAGTGGTTAAGTATGTTGTGTTGAATTCCTTGAAGTCAAGGAAAACTAAAGGGGAAATCTGTAACATATTTTCTTGATACACCAGCTACTATAGGTAAGACACTGTCTGCTCTTTAGTACTTTGTATAGTGGTCCTGGTGAGGTAATGCAATTCTGAAACCGTGAATGTGATCTCATTTACAAATAAAGTTTGTACAGATGTTAATGATCTTGTGATGAAATCACTCTGGCTTTAAGAAAGTGTTTGAAATTCAATGTCTGCTCTTGTTGTAAGAGTAAGAATCGAGATTTGAGACTTAAACATACTAGGGGCCACATGAAGATGGAGCAGAAGTTGCAATGATGCATCTACAAGGCAAAGTGTGCTGGTCAGATTTTCTTTATCATAACAAAATAAGGAAATCAACTTCAGGGAGGGAAGATTTGTTTGAGTTCAGGCTTTTACAAGGTTTTAACCCATGGTCAGTTGGTTCCATTGCTGTAAGCTCGAGATAAGGCAGAGGTCATGGTCAAAGGGCTTGGTAGAGGGAAACTGCTCACCTCACTGAAGCAGGAAGCAGAGAGACAGGGAAAGAGCTGGAGAAGAAGGGGTTGGGGACCAGATAAAGCCCTCAAGGTCATGTTTCTGTGTTCTTTTTCCTTTATCTAGCTGTCACTTCCTACATTTCTCTCACTGTCGCATCTTGCCAACAAATTATGGCTTAGTCAGTGGATGAGTCCACTGATGAAGTTAGAGCCATCAGGATCCAGACACTTTCTAGAAGACTACCCTCTGAACACAAGAGCTTTTTAGGATGAATTTTAGGTTTAAATCATAATACAAGGTGATCAAGGATTCTTGACAACTACCAGAAACTAGAGCAGAGGCACAGGACAGATTCTCAGTTTGCAGAAAGAAAAAATTCTATCACCTTGAAGTCAGGCTTTTGTCCTGTAGAAGTGTGAGGAGGTAAATTTCTATTGTTTCAAGCTACTAAGTTGAAGGTAGGCAGCTAGAGAAATCCCTTTTGGAGGGAGAGTTTAGTGTATATTTAATTTCTGTCTGATAATTATTTCCTCCATTCCTTAGTTCTTTCCTTTTTTCTTCTCTCATAGTTCCAAATCTCAGCAAAAACAGCTGTGATATTCAGTGTGGATAGTGCTGTGGCACCTCACATCCTAATCAGCACAGGGGTCACTAGGTTACAAAAGGTGAAAGTCCTCTTGAGTCTTATACCTTGAACTTGGCAGACTACATTGAGTTTGGTCTCTCATTTGCAGGTGCTGCCTCAGGGATGACTGTGAAGTCAAGGTCACCTTGTGAAGGGGAGACTCCCTGAGAGTGTCCTGTGATGCTGCAGTATGGTCCCTCTGCCACTTAGACTATGCTCAGACAAAAAGTTTTGACCAAAATGACTGAGGAAAATGCAAGTGTTCATGCTGTATATTATGAAGAAACAAAAATGAGAACCAAGGGTACATTGAACATTAAACTACAAGTCCTACTGTCACTTCAGGGACAGCAGGAAATGTTCAGGGAACTACAAGGTCAAGGATTGGCAAAAATCTTCATTGTTGGAGTGAGCATCATCCATATCTTTGTACCCTATAAGCACTGATGTACTTCTATATGAAGTATAAAGATTAAAAAAGAAGTATTTATCTTGGCCTGAGTTTTTCCAATTCCCATTAGCAATAAGAATTTCTGTTGTATCACATCAGGACAACACATAGTATGTTCAAACAATTTGAATATAGACAACTGGAATAACATGTTTTAATTTGATTTCTCTTATTACTATTAAGGCTAAAAAGCTTTTTACATAGGTAGGATTTTCTTTTCTTTCTTTATTTTTTCTTTTTGCAGTATTGGGGATTAAACTCGTGACCTTGCCAGTGAGGTAAATCCCTGGCCCCTACTGGAAGGATTTTCTAGTGTGAAATACTAATTTTTTCTACTGAATGCATTGTTTTCTATGGATTCTTTATATATTCTGGTTGCTACTCCATTTTTTAGTTACGTGAATTGAAAATATTTTTTTGCCAGTTTGTGGATTATTATTTTTCTCTTTATGCTGTATTTTGTTGTAGAAATGTTTTAATTTTAATATAGCGAATTTACCATTATCATTTTTTACAACACTTAAAAATTCTTCCCATACTTCAGCATTGTTTAGTGCCCTTTATTTTCTTAAAAAGTATTTGATTTTTGTTTAGCAATAAAGTTAAACTTTCTGATAAACTTTTAATGTTTGCCATTATATAAAATAGGAAATCAAACATTTTCATGAGATTTTATTTTCTAATCACCACTGTTATTGACTCACATTTCCCCCAGGAATTCATTACATATCTGTCATAGAGCAAACTTTTGATTGGCCTTACTTTTACTGATGACTTGCCCTTCTCTGAATTACTCTCACCATCTCTTTTTACACTTGGAATTTTTTATTATACTGTCTATTAGTTATTACTGATACACAATTACCACTTTTAGTATGATGATCTTGAATCTGTCAATCTTGCTAATTTTTTTCACTAATAGTTTTATTATTGCTTTGAGTAAAAAAGTGTCTAGATTCTACTTTTAACTTTATCACTAAGTAGTTGTGTGACCTTGGGAAACTTAGTGTCTCCAAGTTTCAATGTTAGCACTGAAAAGAGATCAGAGCGTCTGACTCATAGGTTAGTTACAAAAGTCATGAAGGGGAATGCAGACAGGGTACCACGAAGAAGGGCCAGATGTGAGTTTTAAAAAAATTACTTCTCTAAAATTCTGTGCCAAATAGTAGAGGCTTAATAAAGGCTAATAAAATTTAATTTCCTGTACACAAATCCACACACGTACATCTACACACATGCTCACACTGAATACATGTCTTGCTGTCCGCAGTTCTGCATTATAGTCAGGCTTTTATTTCACTCACTTCACTTGATTTCTTCTTTTGACTAAGAGTGTACTACTCCTTTGTTAAAGAAGTCTAAAACTTTAAGCTAGAGAAAACTATTCCGGGGGAGATAACTTGGAGAGCACAAAATTATCTCTCAGTTTCAGGTAAGATAGATGTGCTTGACATGATTAATTACAGATACTAAAGATGTCATGGAAAAATGACTATTACAATTATGAGACTTTAAAGTCTTTTCCAAAGCAGCCTTATACGTCATCAGTCAGGAAAGCTGACCAAATGCTCTTGATGACAGACAGGCAGCTGGTTCTCATTCATATTAAGTTCCTTTTCAAACAAAAGGAATCTTAAGGCAATCTGGCCTCACGTTATGTTGATTCCGATGTAATCACATTTGTTATGTCCAGGCAATGCAGTAAATGAGGCTGTGGCAAGGAGGTGGCTATTTCACAGGAGAAATTTCAGAGACCATGAAATAAGATCACATGTTATGTTGAACTCTTGTTCCACCTCAAGACCAATAATGTCCAGTCCAGGCAACAGAGAGGGGAGCAGCCATACTCCCCTTAAAAGATAAGAAAACTATGCCTTTCCTCCTGAGGATGTAAAATGTATAAGAAACAGAGTCTAGTTAAGGAATGTGGGGTCAAAGTCAGGGACAGACTGCCTCTGTGCAAGCGATTTGCTGCCTCTCTGCTCTGCCACACCCGACTGCTCCCTGGGTGCCTGGGTGTCTTCTGCAAACACACCTGCTGCCCAGACGTTGCTCTGTGGAAGGACAGCTGGGTGATTCACAAGTGTCTAAAGCGTCGGAGTTTATGACCCTTCCGCTTTCATTACAGTTAGAAACTCTGTAGAACTCACTCTCATTCATATATAGGCCAAAGGCTTTTAGAATCTTTTAACAAACTGATTGCTAAAGGCTACATTCAGAGAGAAATCTAATATAGACACTAAGAGATGGGTTTTTTTGCCTAAAATTCTCTGCAAAATGGGCATAATTCTTCTTTTTGCCTGTGAGCTGACCTCCCATGAGTACCAGCTTCCCAGAATGTTACAACATTATAAGAAGAAAGCAACCATGAATCTGTCAGGGGAATCTCCAGCATTAAACTTAGACTTAAAAATTAAGACCCAAGGACTGTATTATTTTTCTTATACATGGCAAAGACTTAGTTGTCAACTGTGCAGTGCATTTTAAAGAACTGAAGGATTAAAAAAATCTGGAATGGGTTAGGGCAAAACTGCCTGGAGGCCTAGAAAAAATGATTTCTAGAAAACCTTCCCAGCTCTGTGCAGGCTTTCTTAAGATAGTGCACAAAGTGAATCCATGTGCCTGGAAGGTTGCAGAGGAAGGCAGTAGCTTAGTTTCAACTATAGGAAACCATCCAATCCCCCCGAAAGGAAACAAAGCTTATGTATATAGGAGGTGGGAGTTGTAGGGAGGGCAGGGAAAAGGGGAAACAGGTGAATCAAGATATATCATGTACTAGTACAAATTCTCTGTGTTGAATGTGATCATAAGGTATGTATAAAATGTACTAATAAAATCAATTAAAAATAAGACAGAAAATAAATAAATAAAGAAAAGAAATACAATCCTATGGAGAAATTAGGTCTTTTTTCCCCATTGTTTTCTATGCCATCTTGTTTTGACTTGGTCAGTGTTGGTTCAAGTTGCTTATAGTCCACTGGATTTCATTTAGGAAGTTTAAAATTAGAATGGAGAAAAGAGAGAGAGAGAGAGGAGACAGAGAGAGAAGAGAGAGAGAGGGGGAGAGTGGGGGAGAGAAGGAGGGAGGGAGGGAGAGCAAGGCAGAGAGAGGGAGAGAGAGAGAGTGTGAGAGAGAGAGAAGGAGCCTTCAAGGGCTTATTCCTAGTGACCTAGCTCTTTTTATGAGCATTCATCCATCTTCTGTCCAGAATGCTTTATTTTGTTTTCTCACCTTAAGCTGAAACTATCTGAAAAAAAGTATCCAATTTGGAAGGATTTCACAAGAAGAAAATGAATTAAGAAAAAGTAGCAATAAAAGAACTTTTATTTTTTTAAGAGTAGGAAGAATTTATTGAGAAAAAGATAGCTTCTGCCTAAGAGAGACAGAAGGGGGACCAGAAAGTGGGTTGCCCCAGAACTTTCACTTCTTAAAGAAAAATATTGTAATAGGCTATTAAATACAGTAAAAATATAGATGACACTATTTTCTTAGATTTTTTTTTTCTGTCCTGGATCCATTTACCTCATCTATATTCAGTGTTTCAAAAATGGGCCAAAGGCAGCTTATTAAGGAAGGTGGATTTTGGCACCATTATTTTAGGGGAGCAGTTGAAATCTCTGAACATATGCTAAGTAAAATTAGTTCTAAAGATATATGTTTGATTATATAAATGGGAAGAGAATAGATTATACACATTTCCATACAGTGCAGTGATTTGTCTGTTGTCTATGGCAGATGAGAATACAGATAATGTGGAAAGTTTCAATTAAAAAAATAAGGGAGTTCACACAAATCAGTATGAGCTGGTGAGTAATGTCAACCCACCACACCTTTCTTGTTTCTTCTTTTCTTTCCTCTACTACATATGGCCATTTTCCCAAAGGGCTCACTTAACCCCCGGGATGCTAAGACTCTGCATTACCAAGCTCAGGGCCCAGCTGTGCCTGGCCTGGGTCTCTTGTGCTCGTTTTGAACTTCAGGGACAGCCCAGAAGCTACAGCTGCCTGGGATCCAGCTTCTCATGGTGCTGTCATTACTACCTGGATGACCTCGAAGGCTGCCCTTGATCTCTGGACCTCAGCTTTCCTCATTCACTTGGCACAAAGGGGCTTTGCAATAAATTTTTATTAATTAACTAATAACGGTATATTTGGCTAGGATCTTAGATATTTAAGGCTCTGTTGCTTCATTCAACAATTCTCTCTCACCATTACTCACTCAGAGACTAACAGCCTTTTTGTGTGTTTTGGCTGACAAAATCGTGTATCAAATAACAAACAGCTTGTGCTGTAGATGCCAAGAGTAATGCGATTGCAAGTTAGAATGAAATCCTGAAGTGCTAAGTTCCAGCATTGGAGTTTTGACCTTTGGCAAAAATAACAAGAAATATTGGTTGTTACACACACAATAACTCAGTCATCTTTGAAAAATACTTTAAAATAAAGCTTTCTTCCAGGACACATGGCTTAGGGGTAGAGCACAAGTTAGATTCAGTCCATTAAAACCCTTACAACTGGATACTTTTCAAGGCAGTCTATGGAAGACTCTTGTAGAACATGCAGAAGCTCAAGAGGTAACCATAAAGGCCAATCCCAGGTCGTACATAAATTTTACACCTTCTGGAAAGAGGTGACATCACTTTTCAATTGCTTACATGCTTGATTTGATTTAGGATTTGTGGTCCAGTTGTCCCAAAGTGGAAGGCCCTAAAGGAAGCATAGGAGAATGATAAAAATAATGTAAAAATATAATAAAAGCTTAACTTACATTAACCTTCAGCACTAAGCTTCATTAATATTTTCTCATAATTAATTAACTGCCATAAAGTATACATAGTATAACCAAAATAATTTTTCAGTATTTTGTGTACTGCCATTAAGTAGATCTATAATGTGTGGGAACATCACCATCATCCACTTGCAGATTTTTCAATTATCTTAAACAGAAACTCTGTACCTATCAAACAATAATTCCCCTTCCTCTCTTTCCTAAGTCCACAATACCATCTACCCTCTCTATCTATGAATTTATTTATTCTAGGTACCTCATGAAAATTAAATTATAAAATATTTCGCTTATCTTGATATTTTAAAGCTTCATCTGTATTGTATCATGAATCAGGATTTCATTTCTTTTTAGAGCTATGGAAGATTTCACTCGATATGTTCATCACATTTGTTTATTCATTTAACGGTTGACAATCATTTGAGTTATTTCTACCTTTCAACTTTTGGCAGTAATGTCACTCTGAATGCTGTTAAACTATCTGTTTTAATCCTTTTTTTCAATTTTTTGGTGTATATTCCTAGATGTAAAGTTCCTAGATCATGTGGTAATTCCATATTTAACTTTTTGAGGAGCCACCTATCTCTATGAAGGCCGTATTATTTTACATGCCTACCAATGTGCAAGAGTTCTAATTTCTCCACCTCCTTCCTAATACTTGCTATTCTTTATTGATATTAATTTATAAAACAGTCTAACTAAAGGAGATGAACTGGTTATCACACTAAGTTTATGATCTGTCTTTTTCTTAGTCATTTATACTATTAGAAATCTTTTTATGTGGTTATTGCTCATTGTTATATTTTCTATGAGGTGATGTCTATTCAATTCCTTGATATATTTTTTAGTTGTTGAATTTTATATACTTTTTTTTGGGACAGGGTCTCACTTTGTAGTTCAGGCTGGCCCTGAGCTCAGCCCCAAAATCATATCACAGCAATCCTCCTGCCTCTGCCTCCCAAGTGTTGGGATTACAGGCGTGAGCCACCATGCTCAGCACTGTGGTATGTGGTACTGATTGCTGCTGGGCGTGGGTGTCCACACCCAGTATTGTATGTGGTTACCGGGGATCAAACCGGGTCCTTGCGCTTGCAAGACAGGGGCCAGAACCACTGTGCTAAATCCCCAACCCTATATTTGATCTTTTTAAAGATATGTGCTTTTAAAAATAATTTCTCCCATTCTGAATTGGTCTTTCACTCTGATAGTGCCCCTTGATGTACACATTTTTAATTTTGGTGAAACCTAGTATATCTATTCTTTTGCTCCTAGTACACTAGTTTTCATTAATAACAATGGTCATGTGTCACACATGTATTTATAAATTTTACAGGAAATATCTGTAAGAAGAATAGGAGTTTTGTAGTGTGGAGCATTGAGATTTGTGTCATGTGATCATTCTATGTGTTCAATACATTGTATTTCCAGTGTCCTTGAAAGTGGGTTTTGATCAAATTATTTAAAGTTCTGTTTTACATTTTATATAACTTATAGAACAAATGACTGCTGGCATCTCACACAGGTAATTCAAAGGCAAGATAAGATTAATAATTATTAATTAATAATAACTAATAAGCTAAAAGTATAAATAAGAGCAACACAGCGCACCTCCTCCTGTAGGGGAGTATTTGTTCAGTTGGACTCTTCCGTCCTGCGCGGTGGGCTGTGCTCTTCGGAGCTCACATTTTCGGCTTTATTATCCAACTCTAAATGCTTATTTTTCTTCCCCTCAATAGTAGTGACTCATTCAGACGTTTTCTCTTGGCTTTTAGTCTCCTTGCTCCTGAGAACCTTTAGTCTCCTGTGGAATCTGAAAGATAAGCCTCTTTTCTAACACAGAGAGTTAACTCCGAACACGGGCTTGCCCTCTGCAGCATCTTTGAGCACCGTCTTTTCTGCCGTTCCAGATCCACATCTGCACGACTCTCTCACGTGATGGAGGCTTTCTGTCTTGTAAGGTGGATGTTGACATCTTGAATAATTTAACTCCAGAACTTAGCTTCACTCTGCTCACTCCTTTCGGTATCACGTGCATTTCTTCTCTGCTCTTTAGTAACAGTGAATCTGATTCGTGGCTTTGTGGAACCTCTAAGTTCATACTCTTCTCACTTTTCATCAGACTGTGAGTCGTCTTTGGCTTCACGTAATTTTGGATCCCATGACCCATCACTCCAGTGTCTCTTTTAACAACAGTTGAATTTTTCTGACCCCTTTTTTGTGCTAATCCTGTATTTTTCCATTGTCAGTCTTTGACCCTATTAAATAGTCGGGCTGTTATCCTCAGAGACACCTGTTCGCTCAGTACTAAATAACACAGAGTGCTCTGTGCAACACAACACATCAACATTTGCCTGTGCCTCTGGGCAATCCTAACATGTCTCTGATAACTTTGTGAACTTGTGACATTGTTGGAGATTGCAACTTGATAAAAAAAAAAAATGAGAGATTTGGACTTTTGGTTTCCACTCAGAGATGTAGATCACTAAACTGAATACTATTCCTGCCCTGTAAGTAAAAATATAGCTAGGAAAATTGCAAGTTTGATTCCAACATTCAACTGGGATTTCAGAACAATTCTCTGCATGAAACCTAGACATAGAGTTGCTTCTGTTAAATAAATGGTATTCAAGCTCTCATTTACCTATGGTGCATACAGTCAGATGCTGGTAAGAAGATTTTACCTGTGACAGATATGAATTGGTGGAGCTTGAGTGTGGACAAGTGGTAGAATATAGAGCCTCAGGGGGACTGAAGGTATTCGAAATTTAAGTCTCGCAGATATTTTTTCCACGTAACATACCAACTGCTCAAAAAAGTTTGGTAAGAATCCTGAGAATGTATCCTTCACAGTGCTATCCTGAAGGGTGGGGAAAGCTGTCACTATAGGAGGGACATAAAACTGTTTCAGAATACTCCCCTGGTTTCTTCTGCAGAACAAATGCCTTTATGTGGAGGAGAAAAGGTTGACAAACACTGTTACCTTAGTGAAAACCCAGTATAGCTGTGTGTAAAATCAGAAAAGCCCTCTATTCCCAGGAAAGAGAAAGCAGAAGTGCTAGACCAAGACAGACACTTTGGAGCAGGCATGGACACTGAGAAGTCCACATCCTGAACCAAGGGGCTTGTTACCTACGCACATCTGAGGATCAAGAAATCTCTCTCTCTAACCACAAGAAAGAGTACTGAGAAGAAGAAAACAGCAAAATATGCCCAGGAGAGTTTCAAGAGTATGAGAGACCCCTCTGAGGATTATCCCTAAAGTAGCCTGGAGCCATCATTAATAAAAACCTTCTGATATACCAGCCCCATCTAAACCTGAAGTATTGCTAGAAGAATTTGAAGTGCCGAGAAAGCAACTGTAGAGTCAACAAACTTAAAATCCAGTAAATTTCTGAACAGATTAATGTGACTTTCTACACAAAAGGTTTTTCAAAAGGCATATCCATTTTCTATCCTCTTCAAGAGGACCATAGTCCTCTTCAGCATGATGTGGGACTTTAAGCTCTCCACAAGCATAATTAGATATTTTCTTGTCAGTAAAAGTAAGTAAAAATAATTCACTATTAAGAGCCAAAACAAGCATCGAGACTACACACAGATAACACTTTGCATCTCCGAAGGGCAAGAGAGTATTTTAGGCTTAATAGGTCACATCTGATGTCTTTTACAAATTCTTCTTCTTTGGAAAAATTTTAAGGGATCTTTATAAAGGTAAAAATGACTGAAGTCCAAAGGATACATAAAAACAGGCCACTAGCTAGATCTTGTTCATAATAGTTTGATGACGCCTACTCTAATGGAGAAGGTGAACAACTTGCTGGATCAAATAGTAATTTCAACTGAGACATAGATACTCTTAAAAAGAAGCAATTGAAAGTTACAGAATTTATAAAAAGGACATAGTAAGAGACATGAAGAATGCCTTTAGCACATTACGAGTAACCATGTCAGGCAAACAAGAGAATCAATGAACTTGATGATATGTCAATAGAATTGACAAGATCTACAACATAAAGCAAAGAGTAAAAGTCTTAAATAATAAAAAAATCAAAGCAATACAAAACGCCCTAGAATATTCAAGATATATAGGACAGCATCAGGCTAACAAATGTGTAACTGGAATGTCCAAAAGAGAAGATATAGAGAACTAGGGAAAAGAAATGTCCGAAAATGAAAGGGCTCCAAATCCCTCAAATTTCCTAACAGATATAAAACAGATGGGGGATAATACACCAACCAGTATAAATGTGACAAATCAAACCCCCAACATACAAACAGAAAACCAAACCAAATCAAAAACCTATACCTAGATTAAAGCTACTGAAAAAGTGAAGTATGTGAATCAAGGAAATATGTTGTGTAATTTTGGGGAGATGGTGCAGCATTTGCCTATTGGAAGATGAATAGAGGACTACTGAATAGACTTTTGGACCATGAGGGGAACAGCACATTTAAAGAAGATATAAAACTGGCGCCTCCTGAAACATTCACTGTAGATTGTGTGGGGTTCATAAACAGAGACACTACATTTCTTCTTTATCTAAATTTCAAAAAATAGCCGGACTCCTGCCAAGCTTAATAACATGATGAAAATGACAATGAAGACTGCAAGGCTATCTAGGATAAACAGCTACTCCATGACCTTGATCCCATGCCCAGAATTTTCTCCTTTTTATTTAATCTAAAAGAAAAACAGAGGGGGAAAAATGCTGGAGCAGAATGCCAGACGTAGCAAGTAAATCTTCCACAGTCATAAGCAAACTAGATTTCCATTTCCTGTTGAGAAAGCACCCGCTGACTCAGGAATCTGGGATCCCAAAACAGAAGCAACCTGAATGAGTGTTTAGTGTATTTTTGACACAGACCAGACTCCAGAGCTGGCTTTCCTTGAGTTCTGATGAAGGGCTAAATCTGTGCTGTTGTAGACAAAACTTTTTCTCAAATGGCTCTCGGACAAGGATGGGCTATCCTGTGGACTGAGTCAGTAGGCTGCTGTCTCTGAACCTATCCTAGGTCATCTGATTCCTGCATCATTCCCCTACAGATGCACTGTCACCATCCAGACCCAGCCTTGGTATTGTCTGGTGCCATTTTACTTACTTTTGTTCCTTTCCCTCTCACATTCACCATAGCAGCTACTCTAATCCTCCACTGTGATTCAGTTTTTTCATCTCGCCATATCCACTTCACCCTGAATGGATGGCCATGCTTCTTACTTCACAGAAAACAGAGATATTCACTGCTCAGATATTAATAAGGTAGTGCTTTTATCTTTTCACAAAAGATTTCATTAATATCAACATCATTTTTATTTAGTCTTATTATTGTCTGCTTTCAAGATGATAGGAAGCCTTAGAGAGAGTTGAAGCTTAGGTCTCAGGAGCTGCTGAGCCTCTGCACTTTTTATAATTTTATGGCTCCTCTAGGAAATAAAATCTATCAGAACAATAGTTAATTCAAACCAAACTTTCTTTCTGGTCTGCTTTATCTTTTAATAAGGAGAAAAGACTTAAATTTAAAAATTGCTTGAAAAGCTGAATAGCAATTGAGTTCAGGTGTCAATAGCTGATATGGATATGTTTCTGCAAGCAGATTTTAATAAGAGTGGGGATGTTAGGGCAGCTTGTATGATGGGGAAATGAGTAACACAGGAGGCAGCTTATAGCAACTTGTGACAAGAGCAAGGTAAGGAAACCAAATACAAACATTGAGGCACAATTTACTGCAGATTAGCCCTCTCCACCTATAATCCAATGTGTAGGATGACTTAGAAGAAGAAGAAATAAAGAACCAAGCTGGCCGGACATGGAGACACCTGCAGTCACAACTCTTGGGAGGCTTGAGTATTGCACATATAAATCCCACCTGGGCAACTTACTAAGACTGCATCTCAAAATTTAAAAAAAAATTTAAAAGGACATGGATATGCAGGTCAGTGCAAAGGCTCTGGGTTTAAGCCCCAGCACCACAGAAAACAAAGAAATGCAAAAACAAACAAACATGAGGGCCGAGGAGTTAGCTCAGTGGTTCCGGCGCCTGTCTTGCAAGCGCAAGGGCCCGGGTTTGATTCCCAGGTAACCACATAACAATACTGGGTGTGGAGACCCACAGCCAGCAGCAACCAGTACCACATACCACAGTGCCGGGCGTGGTGGCTCACGCCTGTAATCCCAGCACTCGGGAGGCAGAGGCAGGAGGATTGTGATGTGAGTTTGAGGCTGAGCTCAGGGCCAGCCTGAACCACAAAAGCGAGACCCTGTCTAAAAAAAAAAAAAAAAAAAAGCAAACATGAAACCAAGTCATGAATGTTTTGAAAAAGGAAATACTTTAGAGGTTGTCTCAGCTCTTTGGAATTAAGCCTTCATTCTCGGTATCTGTGCCAAGGTATTAGCCTAGATTGTTCTGTGTCCAAAAAATCAACAGAAATACTCATTGATGATCTATGGATTCACTGCAAAACACATCAGCTCCGGGCCAAATTTAAGGGAAATATTTGCTTTCCAGAAGGAGCATTCTCATTCTTTCTTTCTCTTTTTCTGTCTTTTAGGTTCAGTCTCCTCCAGGACTTAAGTGTTCTCATTTAATGAGATGCCTTTTCTGTTATTACAAATAAAATCCCTAATTCTGTACTTCCCTGAGAATCTTTGTGTAGAATTTATGTTAAATGTGTATTTGCCTGTAGGATAATGTGAATAGGTATTTTTTTCTATTAAGTTAAACTGTTAGCTAGTGTATTACAGTAAAAGCTTTATTCTAAAGGGCTACTTCTGCTCACTGGAAATCTTAGGGGATTTTAATGTTGAATTTTGTATTTAAAAATTGGTTATAAACTTACTAATGCATTGTTCATTCCACCACTTATAGCCTTAATTAAGAAATACCAATAAATTAAATCAATTGCCTAATACAGTGTGAGTTAGTAATATATATTTTTGCAGAATATGAATGTGAAACAAGGAGATTTTATGAAGACTTAACTTTTGTCATCTCATAAGTTTGTGTCTTATTTTATGATTATTTCTCCTGATCTTTCTCCAATTGAATATGCTAATTGTTTTGCCAAGTGTTTGAACCCATGGCCCAGGTCTCATTATATTTAACTATAACCAACTGAGTTCACTAATAAAGAAGAAACTTGTGAGAGAAATCTGATGTCAGGTTCATGGCAGTACATGCTATGTCATCCTGGCATCACTGCTTTTAACTGAAGGAATTTGGAAACTGCTTCCTTAGGAGACATCTTTTAAATGCTGCACAAAATCAAAGGTTTTCTCAGGGTTCAACAGCATAAATTTGTTACATGTCAAAATCATTAGGGATGATAATATATGGATTTCATGAAATAGCTATTAGTATTTTCAAAACAGAAATAAATCATTTTTCTACTGTATGTGTTACAATAAGAAATCCTAAAGATATTGTAACTATGTACTGTTATCATCCTTCACTTCCACTGAGAAAGTGAGAATTGATTCAATCCCTCATTAATTTGTCACCTTTAGTTAGTTGATGTGTTTTCTATCACTATAGCAAACTACCTGAGATGATTAGCATATAAGCAAACAAGGTGAATGTTGCCTCACAGTTTTGTTCAAGGTCATTATGGGTTGACCCCATTTCTTTGATGCTGCAGAGAAGCTGCACACCATGGTGGGAGCACATGGCAGCATGTCTCACTTGATTCATGGCCAGGAAGCAGAAGAGAGAGCAAGGGAACAGTTCATATATCCCCATCAAGGCCATGACTGTGGGGATGTACAGATGGCCTCTTAAGCCCCACCTATCAAAGACTCCACACTTGTGTGTATCATCATCCTGGGGATCATATCATTAATGCATGGGCCTTTGGGAAACTTTCAAAATCCAAATTATAGTGCTGCAAATATTTGAAATGTACTATTTATTTATTCACTGTATGACAAGTACTTAGTACGCTTTTCTCAGAGGCAGGAATTATTGTCGGCAGTGAGGATCATGGATGACCCAAATAGACAAGGCCTGGGGCCCAGGAAGTCCACAGGGAGGAAATGTAGTCAATGAAAGTCTAAGCCAGCGTGTGAGCAACAGTTGATTATTACAGGTTGGTACAGCATAATTTCTCAAATTTCAAAAATATACTTTTGTTGAGAGTTATTATTTGGTTGTTATGGATATGATCTACTTATGAGCTATAGTGAAATCTTTCTAACAATATCTAACTGAAATATTCTCAGCAGCTTTACTATTTTCATTAAGCAGTGTGGCTTGGCTTTGACATCACGCATGTTTGTATTTAATCCCACCTCCTCTCCATTAACACTGTGAACTTAGGGAAGTGTTTCTTTTCTTTTTTTTTTTTTAAGTTGAGTTTCAGTTTCCTGGTCTGGCAAATGATGCAGACTTGAGTTTCTAAATAGCATAAGTATAAAAACATGTGGTACTTAGAAGACACAATATTCAGTAAATTTTAGTTCTCCCTTCTAGTGAATAAAAGTGGTAACTCTTGCTCATTTACCACAGCCAGGGGTATCTTGTTTTGACCAGCAGATAGAAAGCCTTTAAAAATATAGTAAGGGATTTGAGTTATGATACTTTGCTGAGTGGTTTTATTAAAATACATTTAATTTCTTCAAGAACATTGTTGACTTTAGATATAGAAGAAATTAAATCAGAACCCTGCCTTCCATGACAAAATATTTGTTAAATCATACTGAACCTTTCCCTAGTGATTTATAACAGCCTTTACCTGTAGATATTTTTCTTCCAACTTTTCAGAGGTGAGGAATAGAACAGACTTAACAGGTTTAGATGAAAACTGTGTTTAGTGTAGGATGTTTCATCTCTGAGCCGTGCTCTATGCATTCCTTCTGTGGGTAGAGGTTTGGTATTTGAAAAGCAATGGAATTAAATTTCCTGGCATTCTATAGCCTGTATCATTTATCAAAATAAACTCCAGGAGCTAGGACGGCATAGCCTTTGGAGACTAGAAGAATGCTGAGCACGCAGTAAGGGGTGTGGGCGAGGGGATGATTACATCTGAGGGAACTGGCTTTGGAGAGGTTTCTCTGCTGTCACCCTGCTGCCTCTGTATTAGTAACGAAAGGCTTGACCTCTTCAGCCCTGGGCATCTGCCTGCATCCCGAGAGGCCGCTCTGAAGTTACAGTAAAGTACAGAGGAAGTGTCTAGGTGTTTTAGATTCCATAATAGTTGGTACAGTAGTAATGATGCTGAGCATAAGAATGATTACATTAACTATAAATATGTGTTTTATATTTAAATTGTGTAAGTCACATAAAATAATAATCACCTTCAATGTAACAATTTCTACAATAAGCGTTGTTAAGGAAATTTTGTTTTGGTATACTAAGAAACCCACATACCTTACCTCTATGAAATACCAATACAAATGTTTGGATTCCAGCTCTACAATTTCCTTATTTCACAGAAGAGAAAACTGAGGCACAATAAAAAGTGAAGTGACTTTGTCCAGGTTTAATTGGTAAATACTGATACTAGGAACTGAACCCAGGAAGTGGAACTTTGAGGTCCAGTTTCTCTATCAGATATGTTTTCTATTACTGATCCTGTGACTTTAACTATCACTTCTATAATTAATTGTGATCAGTGATGCCTTTGCCAAAAGAAATACATAGAATGCATCTTTCCCCTTGCACCCACATAGCGGCTTCCTTCTTGGATGGGGCTCTGGTTCAACTAGCAAACTCAAGAAATCGATTGAGTATAAAGGAGAGAGCCTTTTTGATGTGGAGAGGAAACTGGTATTATTAGTTTTTGGAAGTTAAAATTGCTATGCTTTAGTTTATCGATGTTAATTTGTATTTTAATCTCTGTCTTTTAGTCCCCCCATGACTGTTTCACTTTCGTACTCCTGGACACAAAACCCCGAGATGGCAACCATAAACTTCTGAACTTCTGGATACTGTCTTAGTTAATCACTCAGGTCAACTCTGAAGACATCTCTCAGGCTTGTATGCAGACAGGCTCCAAGGTGAGAGTTTGCATCTTCTTGTTTTTGCTTACTAAAGTTACTTCCATCCAAAATGAAATGCTTGTTCAGTGCAGAGAACTGGTACGGAGTGGGAGTTTTCTCCTGAGCTCACATGCAATAATGAATCATCGGAGGCGAATGTGGCAGGTCAATGATTTGGCAGCCTTTTTCAAAGATGTCACCTGAAACTAAAAAAGCTTACTTCTATTGTTGAAAATGCAGTGTAAGAATTCTCTTGACTGTAAAGATGAGGATCTCTTACTCATCTATTCTGACTGAAAATCATCTGGAGATTGTAGGGTATGTCAGGACCTCCGGACACTGGAAGCCCACATCAATTTCCTGCTTATTAATTTCCAGTACTTCTTAGTGCAGAGCATTTTAACTGGCCTTATTCACTGCTACAGGTGCATATTTGTTTTAAAGTTATGTTAGTCTAAAAAACAAGACTAAAAGTGGTGAAAAGAAGAATGAGGAAGAGAACTAATTTAACTTCTACTTTATTGCCTTGATTCAATAAAAAAATTCATTTATTCACTTAAGAAATATGTACTTGCTATATCCTAGCATGTTTCTACATCAGAACATTATGGTCTGACCACACAGCTTAATACAGTGGGGGTCATACAGCAATAATTACAATAAAGTATGGTCAGTCACACAGTGGGATTTTTTCTACCACTGGAAAGATTGGTCAGAAGACTGCTTCTGTTATACATTTTGAAAGGGAAGAACTAAGAAATTTCTGAGTATATAGAGAAAAATAAATATTTTTTCTTCCAGTTTTAACTTCACAGCTGAGAATCTTATTTTAAAAAAAGAAACAATATTAATGACAGAAAACCATACAAATCTGTCCAAGTTTTACATTATATGGCAGCACTGGAAATGAACCAAAGAAGCAGTTAAACTCTGTGTCTTTTTATGTGTAGTGTCAGGCTTGACCTAGCCATGACCTGGTTAATGAATATTTTGTTTAATTCCAAGCTACAGTTTTAGCAGATACAAAAAGCTGCAGCCTTCAGCAAAGACATCACTCCTTCAGTTGGCTAAGAACCAGTTACGGGTTGTGCTGTCTCCAGGTGGACAGTATACAAAAGGCGACATTATAGAAGAGAGATAATACTAAAGTGTACAGCACAACATCTTCTGGTATCAAGTTACCTGATAAAATCAACATATCTGCCTTGTCTGCTGCATGGACCCTGACTACAGATATTTCCTCTGATTCCTGTACAGGACAGACTACTTCCCAGTCCCTATAAGAATCCCTGCCTTTCCCTTTTCGTCGCTGATGGCTTCGTCGCCCGCAGTGGACCTGCACGCAGGTGCATAAAGTCTGTACCTCGCTGCCTTCCACTTGCCTGCTGGAGTGGTCTCATTCCTGTGCCATTTGTCACTTCTAGGTTTGGTAAAGAGGCCACAGACATGAAGAAATATGATTAGAGGACAAAAGGGTATGATCTCAATGTAATAAACTGGAGGGAAGTCAACAAAGACTGTGCAGGTCCTTCTTGGCATCACTGTGTCTTTAAAGAAAAGATACCCTTTTCTTCCAGGTGCAATCAGGCACCTCTGGAATGAAGATTTTCTGGCTTGCTTCAGAGGAAGTTCAGACAATTTTTTTTTTTTTATTACCTAAGTCAGGACAAAACTCTTGGGTGAAGGTCAGAGAGATGTCCTTGCTTTTGTTCTTTCCTCAAATACCAACATGTCAGACTTGGAGAAATGGATCCTGTACCTCATTAAGAGTGAGGATTATGTACCTTGGTCTCAGGTCCTTGTTTTGGGGCAATGAAGACTGAAGGTTGAAGTTAACACAACAGCAAACAGCAAGTTATGGGGAATGGTCAAAAGTGTGTTTCTTAGTAGGAGTAAAAGCAAAGCTCTCCACCAGTTGGAAAGGGGTGTTCCGTAAGGGAGGTACCATAGATGTTTAGCTCCATTGGGTTTTTGTACAGTTGTTGGCACAGTGTGTGTGACAGAAAGCAGGGACTCTCCTGGTTGCAGGGAGGCCTCTGATGTCTGTAAAGCCAGTGACTTCATTTGCATTTCACTTCCTCAAGGTCTCTCTCCTTTGGCTCCTATTCTCTGGCTCTAGCATTTCAGTAGGCTCTGCTAGTCCATTTGGTGTGTCCCTTGCTTATGCCCTGATTTTTTGATTACTTAAGTAACTGATTAGGACCTGTGTCCTGTCTGCTTGACTTCCCCTGTCTCCTGGCTTCAGTTAGAGATGTAAAGCAATGGATTTCAGCTGTTGGTTTGATGGGGAGCACTCTGCAAAGTAGTGAGCTTCTTATCACAGGCAGAGATAAAATAGATCATTCTATTCAGCTTGGATAATCAATGGAGCTGCTGGTTGGGAAGCTTCCCACCTGGAAATGCAGCAGTTTCATGCCTTACATGTGTACTCTCAATAGTTCCTGGTCTCCATGAGAAGATCAAGGCCCAAAACCTGGACATCTTTACTGGCATCCCCTAAATAGGAATTAAGGGCAATAAAACAGGTGTGAAGATGTCTGACATTTTACACCTAGTACATCGTTGATTACTTCACTTTCAACCATTAGAAACTAGAATTTATGATCAATGAAATTCTTTCAAGAAAAGTGAACCAGAACCTCTCTCATTATAAGAAAAGGAAAGCAAAATATTTTATTTTCAAACTAATTTTTTGAATTTGATGTATTTTCCCAAACTTTTTCTGTCATCATTTCTTTAAATGATTTTTTCTTTGTTATTTATCAAGTAGAACCTGAAATTATTTCTTACTCACCACAAAATCTCAGCTCTTCTATGTAAATGTTTTTTAAAGACCCAAGAATACTTATTCACATAAACTTACTCATGTTTACATGTGTGGAATCTATGTACATATCTAAATATGCTAGAAACAAAATTTTTGCTGTTACTGAAAACAATTGTCACAAGATTTTTGTTTACATGAAAATGTTTTTCTTGCTTACAAAGGATCTTATCTCTTAAGAAGTTTCAGTCCCATAGTGCAACTATGGTATATCTGAGACATGTGGTGGGAACTATTAAAAAAATCTCAACAAACTGAGCTTTGAAGATCAAATTGGCTTTTGTTAGTGGTTCATGAATTGGGGAGCATCCACTGTGCAAAACAGGCTAGAGCTCTGCTGGGTGCCACACAGTACTGTTTTCAGGTAGGTTCAGCAGGAACAAGCAAACAGCACAAGGATGAACATGGATCTGTTAACACCAGGTCACTTCTAGGAACATTTTCTTTCCGTGAGGTAAAGCGGTGGGGACTGGGGTTTGCTTATCCTGAGAGTATACACTGAACCTTTTTTTTTTTTAGGTTTTTTGAGACGGTCTCACTTTGTAGTTCAGGCTGGCCCTGAGCTCAGCCTCAAACTCACATCACAGTGATCCTCCTGCCTCTGCCTCCCGAGTGCTGGGATTACAGGCATGAGCCACCACGCCCGGCACTGTGGTATGTGGTACTGGCTGATGCTAGGCGTGAGTCTCCACACCCAGTATTGCATGTGGTTACCGGGGAATCGAACCTGGGCCCTTGCACTTGCAAGACAGGCACCAGAACCACTGAGTTAATTCCCCGGCCCTGAACCTCTTTTGATTAGTTGCTGATTCTTTCCCTTGGCCTCCTTTTCTCTCGCAAAACTGGTGCAGATTTTGCACTCATCTTTCCTGACTTCTCAAAAGGTCGGACCTTAGGTTTTGTTTTGGGGATATGGAATATCAGCATGAGTGACATCTTTTGCTGTTGGTCTTGGGGGACCTAGTGCTGGAGCTCAGTTCCAATCAATGGCTTTCCATAAATTTTACTTAATGAAACCAAAGTTATAAGAGTCTTGAAGATTTGTTGTATTAATTACATTCATATATTCATTTCTTTTAATAACAAAGAGATTTGTTTTTTCCCTCTTCTGTTACTGCTTTTTTTCAGCATACTGTAATTTTTGATAATTGCAGAAGCAGTTAATCTCAATTGATATTAATTGAGTCACTGTTACAAGCCTGACATTGTGTTAGTCACTATGATTTAAACCTGAGAGAAACCAGACATTCTTCAGCAGCAGAGCAAAACATTCTGACAGCCAACCACCAAACAACCCATAAAAAAGACTGCAGCTCACCTTATCCAGGGCAGCTTTCTGTTAGTCTGGATAGCACAAAAAGAAGCATACCCAAGAGAATTGCATGAAAAAATGAAAACCATTGCAAAACACAACTTATTAAGCCCAGCTGATTTGGAAATGAGAAGAAAGCATAGTAGAGTTTTCCTGAAAACACCTTGGGTCTCCATAGAGGGGACTCTTCCCTGAGCACTTTGCAAACTTTCAATTTACACAGCTAACTTTTTATGTTATTTATTTACATGTATATGCTTCCGTTCTGGGGAATTAACCTCTTGCTCAAGTTGCAGAGACAGCCACATTCATTACACAAGACAGGCTGTAAACTTGGAGGGTTGTTGATTTTTGATTCTCAACTAATTTAAATGCTCCATGAGGATGTCTGACTACACTAACTCAGCCCATCTAACCTTAGCAACCTTTTATGAATCATTCACAGGACTTTTGTGAGTTGTTTGCAGAAGAATCTTTTAGAAAGACATATGTAATACAAATAGCACTTTTTCACCTCTTGGTGTTAACAGTCCTCACGTTGAAACAATATCACACAACTGTACCCCAAGTGTTCAGAAGGTATCCCCTTCTCATCTACTTTAAATAGCGAATTTGCTTTGAAAAATAATTTTCGTTCACTTGACCTTGATACTGATCATCCTAATAATATCTTGACTGTGATACTGGACATCCTAATCATATAGGGGAACTATTATAACTCTCAGTCTGTTAGATGTCAGATACACCAAGTTCATGTCCTCCAAGGTTGAAGAATGAATCTAAGGAACAATGGAGGATGAGAGTAGGAAATATTTACTGAGAGGAAAAACTTTATCTCCTGAGAGGCAGGAGGCATCCCAAATGAGTAGCTGAGGACCCCACCTCACAGGGGAAGTTTTCTAAGTAAAACCACATGTGTACAATGTGGATTAAAGATATGATCGACTAATAGGGTTAAAAGCATAGTTGCTTAGGTAATACTGGACCATTGGGGGAAACGTGGAGAGAACAAAGAACTTCCCAGGAAGGAATGAGTCTGAGGGTCTTGGTTACCCACTGAGGAGACTGATATCTTTCTAGACATCATTAGGTCATATGTTATCACATATCTCATCTCTTGGGGAAGTACGTGAGTCTAGTCATTTCATCTTTATCTTGAGACCTGGCCTCCAACAGATGTGCTTCCAGTCACAGATGTGACATGCTTTTATCTTCTGCACTAACTCTCCTTCTAGTATTTCTACCTAATTTAGCTGCTTATCATAACCTGACTACGTTAAAAACCTTTTCAAAGAATCAATAGATATTATAGTATATCATTTTATGGGTTTTTTTGGGGTATGTTTTCAGTGCTGGGGACAGAACCTAGGAACTTGTGCATACCAGGCAAAGGAGCTGCCACTGAGATAACTACATACATCCCAGTCTTTAAGTTTTATGAAGAAAGAGTAGTTTCTATCCCCAAGAAACTTGTAGTTTATTTGAGTGGGAAAAGTGCCAAAATAAAAATCATATATCATCAATAAATGCTGTCAGGCTTGAGGAAGCCCCCCCCCCCTTCTGAGAACTGTATTGTTCCACAGCTGCTATTTCTTGTTAATTGGCTCATGAATTCATTAATGGCATGGATTTTAGGAATACATGTCTTTGTGTCAGAGAATACCTGTTATTGATGCTTTAGATCTTAGAAAAACTACTTCCCCCTCTTTGTGACTTTTTTTCCCCTATTTTCTACTGTCAGGGAAATTATATAAATGAGTACTTAGTTTTCTCTGCACTGTGGTGTCATCTGTAAATAGATGACAACAATTTTCTTACCAGAGTTGAGATGGCCTTTGTAACCAGAGACTTGCAAGGGAGATGGCCTTGGAGAGTCAGTGGTTCATCACTTGGCCTAAAGCAGCAGGGTGAGTGCATTTTTTTCTATTTGGTCACCTACTCTAATGTGCCATGGTATTTTAGTCATGTCTTCAGTAAAAGGCTGTAGGCATGGAAGGTTTCCCTTTGTTAATCACTGCTGGCAGACCTAAAAGGTAAGTGAGAAAAAGAAATTTTATCTTTTCTTATGCATTACTAAGTTCGTGGTTGACACCTATATAACAAAAGTTGGATATGCAGGGGAAAAGCAGGAGAAATTTATTTGATTAAAGCTTTAGTGATGGGAACCTTCAGAAATACAAACCTTGGGGCCAGGGATTTAGCTCAGTGGTTCCAGCGCCTGTCTTGCAAGTGCAAGGGCCCGGGTTTGATATCCAGTTAACCATATACAATACTGGGCGTGGAGACTCACGCCCGGCAGCAATCAGTACCACATACCACAGTGCCAGGTGCGCCGGCTCATGCCTGTAATCCCAGCACTCGGGAGGCAGAGGCAGGAGGATTGCTGTGGTGTGAGTTTGAGGCTGAGCTCAGGGCTAGCCTGAACTACAAAGCGAGACCTGTCTCAAAAAAAAAAAAAAAAAAAAAAAAAAAAAAAAAAAAAAAAAAAAAAAAAAAAAAAAAAAAAAAAAAAAAAAAAAAAAAAAAAAAAAAAAAAAAAAAAAAAAAAAAAAAAAAAAAAAAAAAAAAAGAAATACAAACCTTAAGAAATGAGAGAAACTAAACTATTTTTGTTTGGTTAAAAACTTACCAACTATTTATTTTTATAATATTCCACTTAGTACTTTTGGACCACAGATAACTGAACCCAGGGAAGCAAGATGATTAGGGTAGAGTGCTATGATATATATCTTTGGGTAAGAGAGACACTACTATTATGTAAGTATCTTAAATTTCACAGATATGTAAGAACAGTCAGAATAATAATTTCCAGCTATTGAGCACACACTCTTGCCATGCACATCACGTATGCTTCATTTATGTGCAGGTTTGCTGAAGAGTGGACAATTGTGTAGAAGAGTGGCTGAAAAGGAATATGATCTAATGGTAACAAGCTGGAAAATGTATCAAGGACTATTTGTTGATATTCCTTTTCATATGACTACGTATTTATTCTCTTTTCTAGGTACAAGACAGGACATCTGTCACATGAAGTATTCAAGACAGAAGGTCAGAGAAAATTTTCTGCTTTTGAAGTTTTCTCATTGTTGAAAGTATCATAGTTTAGAGCACTGTGTTTTAAAGTCCAACACAACAGCAAGATCTTTCTCTTAGGGCTAAATCACAAGTAATTTGACCATTTAGAGCTGGATCAGTGAGAACGAACCATTGCAGCAAAGAGATTGAGACCAGTAACATTAGGTGCTCCATGATGTCAGCTTTGTTCTATTACAGGATGTGGTTAAAAAAAAAAAAAAAGGACAATGGCTCCAACTGGATCACTCTAGTGCTATGACTGACAAGGTTTCACTTTGTAGTTCAGACTGGTCTTGAACTCACAATTTAGCCCTCAAACTTGCTTCAGTCCTTCTGCTTCAGCCTCGCCAGTGCTGGGGTTACAGGTAAGTAGCAACACACCATGCTGAGAGTTAATTTTTAAAGTTAAACTTAATTGTCTATTAGGCCAACTTGTCTCCATGGAACTCTTAGAGACATAGTGATAGATTCGTACTTCAGTTGATACCAGTAGGTGTTCATCTCTTCTAAAATTCAATGTAAGCTTCTACTTAATAAGATTCTTCCAAAAGAAAATCAAGGAATACATCATCCCGAGAAGTGCTCTTGATGTTATAAATGTCTGACTATATGTGGTTAACATTAACAGACATAGATTGAAGCCCATGTGAAAGAAATCTGTGTTATAAACATTTCTTGAAATATTATGACCCCTGAAGTTAGAGGCAATGAATCAACCATAAGCATATATGTTGGTATTGCTCAGATAGTATATTCCCATCACTAGTTTATGAGGTACTATGCATCTTCTATATAGCAGAAAATTATAGCTGTTTGAACAGAAAAATAAATAAGCAAACTTACTTTGTCATGTAGTAATTCCCATTTTTGTGTCAGTTAAGCAAACTTGAGATAATTTAGCAGCTTGAGTAAAATTCTGCCCTAATAGATAGCCCCATAAATACGACTACAAAAATGTCCTGTCTGGAGGCAACATCGGTGGACCATGAAGATGACTTCCATCCAGAGAACAATTACAGGGCTCAGGAGTAAGACAAGGGCTTTTATGTTGCCTTTGACTGGGATGCAAACTCCTGACCTCAGCAAAAAAGCAGATTGTTCCCAGATGTGGAATAATGCAGTGCCTGGCGATGCCTCTAGGTTGTCCACTTTAGAGCTCTGTGGAAGGACTTCTGGTTCTAGCTATGACAGAGTAGTTCATACCAGACTAATCTTTCTGCTGATATCAAGTAAGGGTTAGGGTCAACTATAGAGCTAGACAAAATAGAAAGCAAACGATCCAAAACCATCGTTATAGAGTTATTGTGGAGTCATTGAAGAATGATATACACAGTCAGGATTTAAGAAGCTATGATCCTACAGGAAAAGAAAGGAGAACAAGAGTCCTAATTCACCATGGCTTTTACCTGTCAGGACTTGGACCAGTCTCTGAGCAAAAGCAGTATTTTCAGAGCCCCGGCAGCTTCACTGGGGAAGAGGTACAAAATTATAATCTAGAATAATAGCTCAGTGGCTAGAACGTGAACACTTTTCATGCTGAGAAGAAGATGGTGCATAGAATTATATGCATTTTCCCTTCGATTCATTTGATGCCTTCTAAAGTGTGTATATCCGTTATAAAACACATAAGCCCAGAAGGTTACAGTTGCTACGAAGCTAACAATTTTGAGTTTTAAGTTTTTTGGCGTTCTGATGGTCCTGAGGAAAAATTGAAGTTCAGGTTTTCCAAGGTAGATGTTTTATCCTAGTCCTTCACTTCAAACTCCAGAAGGGGCCATAACCCATGAGAAGACAAAAAGTGGAAAAGAAAGAGACATCACACAATGCATTTTATTTATCCAGCATACCCGTGAATTAAAACCTAGCAAGAATATTTTGAAAAGTAATATTTAAAAATGAATTTTTTGGGGGACCGGGGATTTAGCTCAGTGGTTCTGGTACCTGTCTTGCAAGCACAAAGGCCTGGGTTCAATGCCCAGTAACCACATACAATACCGGGTGTGGAGACTCATACCCAGCAGCAACCAGTACCACATACCACAGTGCCGGGCATGGTGGCTCACGCCTGTAATCCCAGCACTCAGGAGGCAGAGGCAGGAGGATTGTGATGTGAGTTGGAGGCTGAGCTCAGGGCCAGCCTGAACTACCAGAGCAAGACCCTGTCTCAAAAACAAAACAAAACAAAACAAAACAAAAAAACAATACCAAATTTTTACATATTGATTAAAATCTCAAATAAAATATTGCTCAGTCAAATCTATCATAACCAAATTGAGCTTACTGTATAGTTCCTTTCATATTAAATATCAGTCATCATACTATACTACAAGAAAAGAGCATAAGAAAACAGCATAATGCCTCAATAGATACAGAAATATACTTGACAAAATTCAACACTTAAGTTACAATACTGTGGGAACTACAAATGCAGTGAATTCTTATATTATTAATAAATATCCCTAAAAATCTTATAGCTAGTAATTTATAAAGGAAATAATAAGGTATGACTGCATTCCAAGGTACTCTGCATCTATATAAAATATGTAAAAGCATTTACATCCTTATTCTCTAAACAATTCAGTATAACTACTCTTTACAAAGCATTTGCTCTACAGTAGGTTTTATAAATAATCAAGAGATAACTTAGTGGATCAGGATGATAAACATGGATTACATGCCAACACTAAGCCAGTTTATATAATGCATGGATTTGGTATTCCATACCTTGGAACCTGACTGCTTTGAAACTCCTCAAAATTGGCACTCTATGCCTTTTGATGTGAAAATTTTGTCACTCATTGTTTGGTATCCTGCGTGAAAGCTAAAACTTGTTGGTGTTGATTTTCTTGTGACTTGCTATCCTTCAGTCAAAACGATTTGTTTAGTACTCATTGTTTTTGATACTCATCACACCTCTTGGAACCAATTAGCATTGGGTACTGAGATATCCTGTATTTTCAATCTGCAGATGTGAAAACCTGTGGAAACACAAGGCTGACTACTGTGGTTGGTCGCGTGCTTATATCTTCATTTGGACAGAGAAGGAGAGGTGCAGAATGAGGACATAGACTCTGGCGATGATTTCAGAGAAATTATCTGAATACAAGCATAGTTTATATACAGGTAGTTGGGAGTGAGCATAGAAAAAAGCCTTATGGGTAACTTGCCTATTGGCTGAGGCCTGGAGAGTCAGGACATGCGGATGATGTTCAGGTGACCTGAGCTAGCCACTCAGGGTGCTCAGTGCACATGGCAGGCATTGTGTACAACACAGTAGAGTTGTCCTATACTGAGCTAATGGACTGTGGTGCACTGCACCTTGCTTAGTCAGACTTCAACATCGCCTACATTTTCCCCTTTTGTCTTTGACTCAAGGACCTTAGCCAGAAAGACAGTATTATAATGGGCAATTACTTATGTGTCTGCAATGTTGTCTAATAATTTATATCGGGGGGCAAGGGAAATAGCTTGTTGTGTGAGGGCTTTAAGGACTCCCCAAGTGACTGATGAGGTGGTCGGGTTTGTTAATCAGCATCTGATGAATTGAGGAGGGTCTCAAAGTGACAAAACACCCATCTTCTTTGTTGGAGGGACTGTGTAGGGTCTGACATTCTAAGGAGGGATCCAGATGGGTTGTGGGCTGTCTTGTGGGAACACACAAGAAAAACCTCTCTCCATTGTCAACAGAGGGTCAGGACTCTTCCAATTGTTGGTTAGGGGGTCCTTCCAGAGAACCAAAGGGGCCATGGCTTCTCCCTGTGGGGACCCCCAGCGTTTTTGTGCAGGGGCATGGGATTTGTAATAAAAAGAGTGAGATGAAGTCTGTTTTGTGGTGTGCATATTTCCTTCAGAGATAACGCCTGGCCTCTGTAATGGTCCTCGGGTAGTAAGGGTCCCACAGGAGGCACAGGTGCAGACAGTGTGTTTTGCCTGAGGGATTATCAATTGTGGAAACAGGGCAATGAGACCTTGAGCTGATTAGTGGAAAATTTGTGACTAGCAGCAGCTGTACCTGATCAAAGTATTCCAACAGCTAAAGCACATGCGGGTCACGTGGACCATAATCAGCTACCACCTGGACCCCTCTAGGAACTATGGGATGCTTGTCACTATACACAAGTATCCTTACATATGTGAGAAAAGTCATAAAGGAGAAAAACCTGAAGATATGTGAGCATCTTTTTTTCTTATGGTAATGGGTAATCAGTGTGGGGTTCTCCTCCTTAGTAGAGGAGGAATAATCCATAAAGGAAGAGGCACAAAAGGAGGAAGAAGAAGAAGAAGAAGAAGAAGAAGAAGAAGAAGAAGAAGAAGAAGAAGAAGAAGCAGGAAACAGGGAGGGTGAAGAGCCCTGAGCACCATCTTTGGGTGATTTAGAAACAGAAGCAGGGGCAGAGCAGACGCCCCTTGCCCAGAGGAGGCAACCTAGTTGTTAAGTTTTTTAGAACAGTGGGTATCAAGGCACTATAGGAGGACAGACACCATAAGGAAAAAATTCAAAGGGAGGACAGTATTGCTTGTTTTGACTCGAGGAGCTTGCGTAGCAACTTTAGTTGGGAGTTCCGCTATAAGGTAGATAAATTCCCCATTTTGGAATTGGGGTGCACTCACTCGACGCAACTTTTTCCCCAGCCATGGTCTCCACGTTGGGGCACCACTTTGGTTAGTTGTTCCACAAAAATGTAGATGATGTTAAAGTCTACGTTCTGGCTAAGCAGGTTGTGCCACATCACAGTACAGTAGCTCACTGTAGGATGACTCTACTGTGAGGCACACAATGCCTGTCGTGTGCCTTGAGCACCCTGAGTGGCTGGCTCGGGTCACCTGAATATCACCCCCATATCCTGACTCTTGAGGCCTCAGCTAATAGATAGGTTACCCACAAGGCTTTTCCCTATGCCCACCACCAATTACCTGTGTATAAGCTATGCTAGTGCTCTGTAAAGACGGAAGTGGTTCTCTGAAATCATCGCTGGGTCTGTGTCCTCATTCCGTGTCTCTCTTTCTCTGTCCGGGTCAGGATACCAGCCCATAAACAACCACAGACTCTGTCATATTTTTCAGTGCAAAATTTACCAACAAATATTCTTCTGTGTATTTCAGTCATAAATTCAAGCCATTTCAAGAGATTAGGCTTCATGACTATTTTAAACGTCTCCTACATCTAGGTTTTCATTGTCAGTTATAAAATTATATAAATTATGTGTACACAAATCATTGGATTATACCAATTGTAAGAGTATAGGTATTACAAGAAAAACAGACCAAAATTCTTGGCGTCATTTTTATTACAGTCTTTTAATCTCAAGTGACCTAACTAGTTATTTTATTTCCAGTTATAAAGTGGTGAGTTATCAGTGGTGTACTCTGTAGCTCTAAACATAACACAAGATTAACCACTAGTTTGGTTTTCAGCAAACTTGCGGTGGTTTTGAACTGACTTGAGAAGTTCATGGAAGGCTCCAGTTGGTAAGGAAGTGGTTATGGTGAAGTTGTAAGGACCTGAGTGGATTTATCTTGGCTTTGAGCCAATACAGGAGATTTGATTCTTCTTCTCTGTTTGGCTGTGTGTGTGCGCATGCGTGAGTGCCGTATGTGCGCCTGTGCGTACGTGTGTATGTGTATGAGAGTGTGTATGCCCTATGTGTGCATGTTACTATTCATTTTGGACAATTTTAGGTAATTGTGAAATAACACTCTGCTTAATTTTAGGGTCTTTTAAGAAAGTTGCGGTTACTACATGACTCCAACTCTGATCAAATCTTTGAAATGATATGAGTAAGTGTTCTAAGAAAAAAAATCAAGGGCCGGAGAGTTAGCTCAGTGGTTCCGGCGCCTGTCTTGCAAGCGCAAGCACCCGGGTTCGATTCCCCGGTAACCACATAACAATACTGGGTGTGGAGACTCACACCCAGCAGCAACCAGTACCACATACCACAGTGCCAGGCGTGGTGGCTCATGCCTGTAATCCCAGCACTCGGAAGGCAGAGGCAGGAGGATTGTGATGTGAGTTTGAGGCTGAGCTCAGGGCCAGCCTGAACCACAAAGCGAGACCCTGTCTCAAAAAAC
>PVIR01015887.1:0-37552 GCA_004026965.1 Petromus typicus
AAAGGTTAGAAGAAAATTCATGTGCATTTCTAGGATCCGTTAAGGCCCAGCTCACAGCTGTCATGGCTGCGTCTTGATGTCCCCCGAACCTCAGGCGGTCATGGGTGGGGCTGTTTCCGAGGTGGCTGGATCTGGAGTCTGAGGCTGGGGTTGGCTCATGGTGCAATGCTGGGCTCACGGGCACCAGGAGGAAGGTGTGAGTGCTGCCCGCCCTGAGTCGTCAGGATTCGGTAAAGGGACAGGCAGAGCTGCGGCCAGCCTTTGCTGCTGTGTCACCTCCTGCCTAGTGTGGACTGTTTCTCCTCTGCCATGCGCCACTCTGCCTAGGAGCCAGTCGATTATGGACCAAAACCTCCACAAACTGTAAACTAAATAGGCCTTTCACAATTTAACTTAGGGTGTCAGGTATTTCAATCCAGTAAAGAGAAAGGCGTGACAGTCACATTCGCTATGCTGCTCCATATGTGGTATGGTCAAAAATACGGTGAATATAGGGCAGGGGATTTGGCTCCGTGGTTCCAGCGCTTGTCTTGCAAGCGCAAGGACCCGGGTTCGATCCCTGGTAACCACATACAATACTGGGCGTGGAGACTCACCCCAGCAGCAACCAGTACCACATACCACAGTGCCGGGCGTGGTGGCTCACGCCTGTCATCCCAGCACTCAGGAGGCAGAGGCAGGAGGATTGCTGTGATGTGAGTTTGAGGCTGAGCTCAGGGCCAGCCTGAACCACAGAGCGAGACCCTGTCTCAAAAAAAAAAAAAAAATTGATGAATATAGATTTTTTAAATTTCAGTAAAACACATATTGCCATGAATCCTCCCCAAAATCCTCCTTTTGCTTTGAAAGGAGCAGCAGCTCTGGATCCTCCGTCCTGAGTGTCTTTAGCTGCGCTGTCCTGGCTGCCTCTATGTCCTGAATGGATTCAAAACATTTCCCTGTGTGGTCATGTTGACTTTGAAGAAGAGTCAGAAGTCACAGGTGTCAGAACTGGTGACTAAGGAGGACGAAGACACAGCGCTGTGTTTTCAGGCGCTGCCGTCTGGTTGGATGGCGCTCAGCAGTGACATTCACCGTGTTTTTGATCACATCTCTTAAATACACTTAGGAAAGAAGACTCCAGAGCTGCCTCCGAAAGTGATAAGAAGGATGTGTGCTCAAAATGAGGGGGAGGATTTTTAAAAATTTTTCTTTTGCTTTTCTGCGACAAGGTGTCACTCTATAGTTCAGGTTGCCTTAAACTCACTATGTAGCCCAGGCTGGTCTTGAACTTACAGCAACTTTTTTGCCCCAGAATAGCACACCTGTAACTTCAACACTGAGGAGGCTGAGGCAGGAGGATCATCACGAGTTTGAGGCCAGCAAGGCCTAATAGTGAGTCAAAGCCGGTCTGAACTGTAGTGAAACGCTGTCTCAAAAACAAAACAACAGTAAAGATGGAGAGAGAGAGGAAAGAAAGAATAAAAAAGATTTAGAGGTGCTATGTGCACATCCCAATTCTCCAAGAGGAATGTGATCGTTAGGTATACAAACATGAACTAACAGAAACTAACAGAAAAAAGAGGCAAGACGTTGTGTAGCAGCCAGCTATAGTGGCACATGCTCATAGTGCAGCTGCTTGGGAGAGTGGGGCAGGGATCTCAAGTTCAAGGCCGGCTGGGGCAATTTATTGTGACCGTGTCTCAGGATAAAATGAGAACGAGGGACGTAGCTCTGTGGTAAAGCACTGGCTTAGAGTGTGCAAGGCCTAGCTTTCATTCCCTGTGCCATGAATAAATAAAAAATTATACTAAAGACAATAATGGGGCTGGGGATTTAGCTCACGTGGTACCACGCCTACCTTGCAAGTACAAGGACCCAAGTTTGATCTCTGGTATCTTAGAAAAATAAATAAATAAAATAAAAACAAAAATAACAATACTGTGCTAAGTGTGACAGGTACCGATGTATCATACAGTATGGAAAGTGTGATGGAGGAAAAAAAAAAAAAAGGGAAGACCAGGAACGCAGAGCTGTACGTGTGGGCACGCGCGCATGCGCACACATATATATACAGAGAAGTACTTTAAACAGTGTCGTGGTCCCCCGGGGGCAGCTGGACCCAGGCTGACGTGGGGGAAGACAGTTCTCAGGCCCTGAGAGGTAAGAGAGGTGCCAGGACCCCGGTGCTCCTGGCCAGAGCTGAGGTCAAGGGCGGAGGGCAGAGTGGCAGATGAGATCTGAGAGAGGGGACATCAGGAGGCTGCAGCCCCACAACTTCCAGCCCTTTGTCATCACATGGTTAAGCGTGGCATCGCTGCCGTCCCAGAGAGACACTTGGGTAGGAAACATCTTGAATATTCATTTTAGGTTAAAATCTTTTTTCACCCAAGTGTGGCGGCACATGTCGATGACCTCAGCTCTCCGGAGGTTGAGGCACGAGAACTGTCATGAGTTTTGAGACCATCGTAGGCTACACAGGGAGACTTTGCCTCCAAAATATGTTTTTCCTTTCAAAGGCTAACTCAAGCCTTAAAGTAAAAATTTGGATATAAATGGATTTTATCTAGCAATTCTGAGTACGAAGCCAGAAGAACTGAAAGCAGTTAATCCCAAAACAGCAGTTTTAAACCCTGGGACTCAAAAGCAGAGCCCCAGTGTGCGCTTTGGCGTGCTGGGTGCTGTGACCCAGAGGGCTAGCAGGGCCCAGAAGCAGCCTTGGGTACGCTGCGTCCATGTCACCTTCCTGCCAAGGCATCTCGCCCGCCAGCGGCTCTGGACAGACCCTGCTTCCCTTGATCCCCACCCTGGGTCTGGGGCTTGAGCCTTGTTTTCTGAGGGCTCCGGAATCATATTGGTTACATAAATCTGCTATGCTTCTCTCCTTTTCTTTCTTTTTTTTTTTTTTATGACAAGGTCTCCTGAGTGCTGACATTACAAGCGTGTATGCCACACTTAGACTAATTTTCAGTTCTGCAAGATGAAGGGTTGCGGGGGAGATGGATGGTAGCCATGGTAACAAAATGATACTAATGCACTTAATGGCTCTGAGCTGTGCGTTTAAAATGGTTAGGATAATGGATGTTACTTGTATATATTTTATTACAATTTTTATTTCTTAAAAATACAAGCCAGGCATGGTGGTGCATGGCTAGAATCCCAGCACTTGGAAGGTTGAGGGAGAATTGCTGTGAGTTGGAAGCCAGCCTGAGCTGTAGACCATTTCAAAACAAATAATAAATTTTTGAAATGCATACTAAACTATATATTATTTTTGAGACGGGGTCACACTGTGTAGTTTAGGCTGGTCTCAGACTCACTGTGTAACCTAGGCTGCCCCTAAACTCACAGAAATCCACCTGCCTCAGCCTCCCAAGTACTAGATGCGCACCACCATGTCCAGGTAGACGAAAAATTCAAAACTAAAAGAAATACACCTCATTCCAATGGAACAAATATACTTCTGGTTCTTAATCTTAAAAAAGTTCTAAGAACCAGGAATGTAGCTCAGTGGTAGAGCCCTTGCCAAGCATGCAGGAGGCTGGGTTCAATCCCTGGCATACCCCAAAATAATAATATTGACAATAACAACATGAAGAGCATTAACGACATCTTGGAGCTTCTAAAACAGCTTCCACGGTTGCACATCGCTTGGCAGAGAGGGTAACAGGAAGTGCGGCCAGCTACATGAGAGGAAAGGAAATTATCATTTTCCCACTTGTCTTCCACACTGTTTACGTAAAAATATTCTGCCCCCTGAGATGTTTTGACTTTCGGATCCTTCTCCCGGCGAGCCGGAAACCCTCGAGGTGAACATCTCAGTGCTGTGTTTCTCAGCCACCACTGACCCTCAGCATAGGGAAGAGTTTTAATTAAAGACAGCACAGCACGACACAGGGGCTTGCTTCTCTGTATTTCCCGTCCCACTGAAACCAGGTCCACCGAAGGTCACAGACGCTTCTCCTGCCCCACGGCTTCCATCCTGGACTCCAAGCCTCAGGAGTCATCGCTCTGGGCTTCGCAGAAGCCTCCTGTCTCTGCCCTTCCTTTCCTCCCTGATTTACTTGTTTCTGTTTGTGGCTTAGGCAAGCTGTTGTAGCCCTGAGCTCTACCAGGGAAGGAAGATGATGACTTACTGCTGTCTCACATTTCTGGAGATGGAACCCCGATAGGTCTGCGAAGCAGATCGTTTTACTACCCCACTACACCCCCACGCCTTTAAATTTTTTTGAGACAGATTCTCACGAAATCGATAAATTGTCTGGCCCAGGATTACAGTCACATGCCACTACTCCTGGCTATCTCAGCCTTTTTAACAGTTTATTTTGAGAGAGAGTGCATTAATCAGCTAGATTGGCCTTGAACTTGGCATTCTCCTGCCTCAGCTCCCCAAGTGGCTGGGATTTGTCCAAGATGAGCATTCACAAGGGACATGATACACATCAGACTTCATCTGCCTTCCAAGTAATGGGATTACAGGCATGAGCCACCATACCTAGCACTATGATATGTGGTACTGGGATCAAACTCGGGACCTTGTGCTTGCCAGGCAGACGCCAGAACCACTGACCTAAATCCCCAACCTCACATCTCCTTCTCCTTTTCCTTCTTCTTCTTCCTCTTCCTCTTCTTCTTTTTTTAGTTTTTTGAGACAGGATCTCGCTTTGTTGTTCAGGCTGGTCTTGAACTCAGCCTCGAACGCAGCAATCTTCCTGTCTCTGCCTCCTGAGCACTGGGATTACAGGCATGAGCCACCACACAGAGCAACCTAATATTCTTCTAACCCTCCTTCATTATACTCAATGTCTTTTTAATCATTGTGTAAAGTTACTATTGAATCCCTCCTCTTTACTGCTTGTCTTTAGTTAAGGTCAATTATTGTCAAAAATCTTTTTAAAATGTGAGAATGTTTTAATCCCTTGAATTCTCTGATTTAAAAAAAAACCCATTAACGTAGCTGGGCGTGGCAATGCACACCTATAATTCTAGCACTCAGGAGGCTGGGGAAGGAGGATCTTCTTGAGCTCTGGGCCACACTAAATTACAAAGTGAGTTCAGTCTAATCTGAACTGAGACCCTGTCTCCATTAAAAAAAAAAAAAAAAACTCACTGATTTAAATTATATAAAGTAATTCCCAGTTTTCCCAGAGAAGCAGGTTCCCAGGGAGGTACATGGCAAAGCTGGCTCATGCATTAGGATCCCTCCTACCTGGACACTGCTCGGGTGACAAGGGACAGCTGGGCTGCGCGGAGGGGCTCCCCGCCCCCACCTCACTAAGAGCTGCGTTATTTCCGAGTGGGGGTGGGGAGGCAGCTGCTGTCTAGAGCGTCTCCACCCCCAGCGGGCCGCGGGTTCGAGTCCCACGTTAGGAACTCGAGGACTGAGGACAGGCAGACCTTGTCTAGCTGCAGACCCCGCCGCCTCCGCCTTCCAGCGGTGGAGGTAAGACTCCCCCAGACTAGGGGTCCAGTGGGACCCCGCCCGCCAGTCTCAGGCTACTGTCGTCCCACCCCGTCCTGGTCCTCGTCCCTCCCGGCCCCGCCCCCGCGTTTAAACCCGGCGCGGGCGACAGGCGGGCAGCCAGGCAGCATGGGCCCCGAAGTGGCGCGGGGCCCCGAGGTGGCGCGGAGCTCCTGTCCCCGGCCCGGCGACGGCGCCCGCGGGCCCCCGAGGTGAGTGGCGGCTCAGCCCGAGGACGGGGCCAAGAGCGTGGTCTGACCGGGCACGCACCCGCGATGAGGCGCAGGAGTGCCGTCTCCAGAAGGCCCAGAAGTCAGGCTGGCCAGGACGGTGGGAAGGGCCGGGCGGAGGCGGGTCCCCTCTTGGGCAGGGAGCACCCCGTCGAGGCCGCTCTGCGGAACTTGGCCCCCCACCCCAAGCACCCAAGGCCAGCGGTGGCAAACTGGAGTCCAGCTGGGCAGACTGGAGCGAGGCCCTCGGACACCGCCGTCTGGCTCGAGGTTCCCACCCGACGGGACGCCCCGGGGTGCCGTGATAAGAGAACCCCCAGCTGTCGCCCACAGCGGTGCAGTGCGGGACCCACAGTCTTTTTCTTCCCTTTGCCTTCCAGCCCCAGCCCTGCACCGTGGAGACCCTGGACGCAGAGCGCGGCCGGACGCCGGGTAAGCGCGGCCTCCTCCCTCGGCCGACCCAGGGGAGCCTCAGGCCTGGGGATCGGCAGGTGGCCCCGCTTCCTCTGCAGCCCGCGCCGCGGACAGGACGGGAGGGAGGTCGTGGGCACCCTCCGCACCAGGCTGGTGCCACAGTGCAAATAAGGGCGGGGTGACATCTAAGGGACGGGCGCAGGAGCCGTCTGCTAGCGAGCGCCGAGGCTGGGAGCTCGTGTTGTCTGAGCAAATACACTCCATCGCTGGCCTTTTGTGGAGAAGATGAATCGCAGCCGCTCGGCTTTGTTAGCCTGCGGGAGCAACCCAGGGGCTGCCGCACACACCCGAGCGAAGACTTGCTTTCATTTGTTACACTTTAAATACAAATCGAGGCCTTTTGAGACGCGGGGAGCTCATCTGGCTAGGAAGGACGCCTATCTGATATTCCTAACCCCGGCTTCTGGCGTGGTGTGCAGTTATTTGTAGTGTGATAAGAAAGCTCAGGGGAAAGTGAACCATTGTATTTGGTGGTTTTTCTACTTTATTCCGTTTAACCTGAATGTTGTTTTGATCCCGTCGCCATTTTTTTCTTTGAAGGAAAAGGAAGCAAATTAACGTGATATAAATTTGAGCCCAAATTATTCTTACAAGCAACATCTGAGTAATGGAAAATCATTCCTTATTTTGCAGTCAAGCGTAATTACTTTTAAAAACTCACTTTTACTAGTACTGTTTGCCGCTTGTAATGGTCACACCCCTTGGGGGGCTGGGAGGCATACAGGACACGCCACCTCATTCTGCGACCCCTTCCTCTCCCCTCCCTACAGTTCTTCAATTTGCTCTTCAAAGAAATGCACTCAGAACCCATGGGTTGTTTGCAAGGACAAAGATATTGTGGCATACTGCCTAGTGCGAGAACTTTCGGCTTGGGGTCTTTGCCCTCTACTGCGGTGAGAAAACGGTCGGTTTGAAAAGTGATCCCCCCGCCGCCCGCCCTGGACCAGCTCTGTGCAGAGCTCGGAGTCACGCAGAGCTGACCGAGCGACCCTGGTCCGCCGATTCTTGCTCGACGGCGCCCTCTCCCGACAGAGCAGGAGAATTCCCGGCCTCGGGCCCCGTTCAGTTTCCTTCAGAAAGCGGACAGGAGGCGGAGGGGTAACGCCTGGGTCCTGCTCCAGGTCTTCCCGTCAGTAGATCAGAATTAGAATAAAATCTACATCTGAGGGCAGCTCTCAGTGCCTCGGGCCTTCTCAACTGGGTCAGAGGCTCACGCCGCCCCCCTCCCCCGCCCCCCAATCAGCTTGACTCTTTTCCGAGTCTTAGGAAAAAACCCAGCCCTAACCGCAGTGCTTAGTTTGGGTACGTTTCTCTTCCCGGTTTATTCTCCAGACGTGAACACGTTGCCATCTCCTTCAGCGAGGAAGGGTGTTTAATAGGATCTCAGGGAAAATAAGCGGGATATTTTCAGCATGATATTTGGAAGCTGTGCGAGCCCAAGGGTGGACTGTGAAGCCGAGAAAGGTCCGCTGCTGTTGCAGAAGTGGCGGGGTCTCCGAGGAGGCCGGCCCAGCTCGATGCTGCCCCTGGTGCCCGCCAAGGACGCCAGGTTGGTCAGGACCCTGCCTGCTCAGAGGGTAGAAGGAGAGGGCGCCTGTGCGCTGAGGGGTGCTTTATAGTCACAAACTGAACTTTTTGGCAATTTTGAGGACCGTTGTTTTTGGATTTTTGTCTTTTTCTGTTGTTGTTGTTCCCGGGGGTCGAACTCCTAGCAGGCAGGGCGCCACTGAGCTACATCCGGGTCCTGCCCTTTGCTTTTTGATTTTTGAGACTGGCTCGCTGCGTGGCCCAGGCCAGCCTTGAACTACTTGAGCGCCTCCACGCCCAGTTTACACACAGATCAGAGCTCTAGGCAAAAATGATTTTCCATAGCCTCTCTCCCAAAGATAAAAGGCAATGCAAAAGATTTTGTTAGGAAAGCCTCACTGACTTCCCCTGTTTCATCACAGGTTATTATAAAAGATAGCTGATAAACTGTCATGTATGTGGAGGCCCCCCCCCCCTTTTTTTAGACAAGGCCTTACTGTGTAGCCCAGGCTGACCTCAATCTCGTGACCCTCCTGCCTCAGCCTTTCCAGTGCTGGGATTGCAGACGTGTGCCACCTGTCTTTTCCTTTTCTCTCTCCATCCCTCCTTCCTTCCTTTATGTAGTCCAGACTGGCTTAGACTTTGTGATCCTCCAATCTCAGCCTCCCAAATGCAGGGTCCACCACCCAGTTTGCAATAGCACACAGGTTTGGTCCTGTTCTTCATCTGATTTTCAATTACACCTTGGAAATGGAGAACTTGGGGTTTCTGACTAACTCTGCCACCCATTTCAGTTCATCTTCCCTCACCCGCCCGGCTCCTTCCCAGGATACCCACACCTGTAGCAACTCGGTCTCACAGCGCCTCCGATAGCCTGAGCACCCGGTGGCTGAACCCAGCCCAGTGCCCCAGGATGCCCTTGGCATCTGGGTCCCCTGGCCGCAGCCCTGGCTGGGCCTGGCTCTCTACTTCTGTCTTGTCTTCCCCGCCACTGTTCTCAGCTGCCTGGCCCTGGCCCTGGCCTCTTCTCAGCTCCTGATGTGCAAGCGGTTGGGCCTTCCAGCTGACGGCGGGGCTTCCTTACAGCCTTCCCGTCCCCTTCCGAGGCTTCACCTCAGGTATCGTCCTGTGCTCTCTCACCAGACTGGCACCCACAGAGCCTGATTGGATCCAGTCCGGTGGCCCCCACACCCACAAATCACAGATCTGACTGTCAACTCCCTGGCTCAGAATCCAGCTCTCAGAATCAAAGCTCAACTCACCTGTTGGCTTTGGAGATGTCCGGAATGGGGACCTACCTCCCCAGGAGCCCTGTGGTCATTGGTGTCCCATTCAGCTCAGCCTGGGTTCCTGTCCCTGTCCTGGTCCCTTGGAATGCTAGGCCATACTGCACCAGGAAGCCTGGGAATCGAACACCTGACCTCCTCGCTCAGCACAGCTGTTTTTGCAGGCTTCATCTCTCCCTTAGTTTCTGAATCTCCAGACTGAGGCCCTGTGTCCCCACTCTGTCTTTCCAACCCTCCCAGGGCCTCTGCTGGTGTGGAAAGGTTAATAGACCGAGAACTGTAACAGAAGAGGGTTACAGATACCGCGGAGGAGTCTAAACTCTAAAACGGATGCTGATGCTGGCTAGCAGGCCACCCAGATTTTACCTTGAAAGACACTGAGATTGTACCTTGTCCCATTCCTTTGCTGTACCTGTGTTTGCATCTGTCTTTACAGGGTGAGTCAGGAGGGGACCCACAAACTTCAGGATCAAAGGGGGTCTTCGGGTTTCAGCATCCTGTAAGGTAATACTTGACTGCACAGTAAAAGAGTATATCATGCCTTTCTTTCTTTTGATACCGGGTATCGAACTCAGGACTTTGTGTTTTCGAAGCAGGCACAGCACCGCTGAGCTAAATACCCAGCCCTACAGTTTCTTTTTCATGATAGAAACATGAATCCAATTTAGTGTCTTGAACTGTATATACATTTTCGATGAAGCAGAAAATAGTATCTTCTGCAATATTATTGCATTTAAACCAAGGAACTTCCAGAATATTTTATTGGGTCTCTGGAGTCCCACCCACGTCTCCATTCATGTTTCAGCTGTGAGCTGGCGTAGGTCTCTCTTTACACATTCTATTCACACCTCGCACTCTGTGTTCATGCTGGGTGGTGCTGGGTGTGTGTGCACTTCACTCCACAGACGGGAGGACGTTTCTGCTCCCATGCCAGATATAACTAGTACACGGCCTTGTGCAGAGCAGGTTGGCCGATGCTGCGCGTTGAGAAAGCGGGGAGCTGACACTGGCTCCAGGTCTGCGCACACCGAGCCCTCCCAGCTGCCCGGGCTGTCGGTGGCCTGTGTCGGTGGCAGCGACCAGGACTCTCCTGCTTCCTATTTAACGTGTCATCTCTTTTAGGCCAGTGGCTTGTGTATCCATCTCTGTCCTTCATTCTCTCAGCCTTTCTCTCTCTTTCCCTCATCTCCTCCACCAAAATTAATGGAGCCTCTGTTCCCTATGGCCCTAGGGTATGTGCAGCCTGGTTACCTGGAAGGTTTCAACCCTCAATAAAACCCAGATTTAATTTTTAGAGATAAAACTAAGCACCTCCGGGCTGGCACGTATGGAAGAGGAAAGCTTTCTAAGCGGCCCTGCCCTCAGGCTCTGAGTCCTGGGGAAACTTTAAAGACCCGGATGCCTGGGTGGTTCCTGAGGAGCCGCAGGCCACCCTGCTCCTGTGGCTGGGGTCTGCTTCATGCTTCCCGAACTGCAAGGCTCCCCAGTTTTGATTGGCTGGAATTCTGTGCAGATCAAGGGAATTCTGTGCTGATTGAGCCCTATCTTATAACTGCCCAGCGAACAAGATGGACAATCTTGTTTTCAATTTTATTACAAAAAAAATTTCAACACACACTAAAGTGAGCTAAATATTACAGTGAACCCCACACAGACCCATCACAGGCCTCAGTAGTTGCTATCAACTCCTCTGCCTGCCCAGGGGTGACCCTGAAACGGCGAGCTGCTTCTCTGCACCGAGTTCCACAGTAGCCCCTAGTGGCAGGGTGGGAAGGGGCTCATTGCCATGGGTCCTCTGTGCTCCCAGAGGACTTCACTCTCCAGGGCTCAGAGTCCAGCCTTCTGGTGCTGCCTTCGTGCTACCCTTCCTCCTGGCGGCTCACCCATTTCCGACCCTGGTGCTGAGCACGGACTGTTTGCGGGCACCTGTACCACCAGGATGGGTAGGGAACACAGGGTGGCCGGAGGCCAGTGTGCTAGTTGCCTCTGGGGCAAAGGGCACTCTCTGGGGAGTTATTTTTCTGATTGATTAACGGCATATTTATTTCTCCAATATCAGACTCTATTTACCCCTTTCAAAGCAGCAAGAATACCTGCAGAGTCCCGGGGAGAGAGTGCTGGCCAGCTTCCCGGTGCAGGCCACCATCCACTTCTACAATGACAACTCTGAGTCGGAGTCGGATGAAGAGGAGCAGGGGGAGGAGACGCGGCCCCCGGAGCCTGGGTGCCGAGGAACAGGCGGCCCTGGGGACAGAGGCCAGGGCAGCCCTGGTGGATCCTGGCTGCGGAGCCCAGCAGGAGGAGGGGCGCCCCTCTGAGCGCCTGTCAGGGGCCCGGCGCTTGCCTGGCGTCCAAATGTCAGGGTCTCTCTGGGGCAGTAGCCCAGTGACAGCTGGTGTCCTCTGGGGTCATGAGAGGCCAGTCTCCTGTGACTTTTCCTCAGCAAGGGTGGGGGCACAAGTTTATGTCAACACCAGCTGTCATCAGGAAAGGCCATCCAGCCTTGTCACCTACTGAAAGAGGATGGTTCGCATCCTGGACAGGCGACCTGCCCTCGATCCAGGAACCAGACATACCCTGTGAGACAGCTCTGCTTTTGTAAAAATAGTTCAGTTATCAAATCCAACTTTGATCCATTGTCCGAGGGTTGGTTTGGTTGCTGTGGAGCATTCTGGGGAAAATATTATTTTACTTACAAAAAAATAAAAAAGAAAACAAAGCAAAGAAGCAAACAAAAAGAGTTCCCTTTTCTGTACAACATCACCAACATTTGTCATTTTAAAATATTTTTAAAAAAATTTTTTTGGGGGGGCCGGGGAGTTAGCTCAGTGGTTCCGGCGCCTGTCTTGCAAGTGCAAGGGCCCGGGTTTGATTCCCCGGTAACCACATAACAATACTGGGTATGGAGACCCACACCCAGCAGTAACCAGTACCACATACCACAGTGCCGGGCGTGGTGGCTCACGCCTGTCATCCCAGCACTCGGGAGGCAGAGGCAGGAGGATTGTGATGTGAGTTTGAGGCTGAGCTCAGGGCCAGGCTAAACCACAAAAGCGAGACCCTGTCTCAAAAAACCTAAAAAAAAAAAAAAATTTTTTTTGACTCGTGTGTGTGTTCTAGTCTTAATTTGTGGGCTCAGACTTCGTGGACAGATGAAAAAATAAATCCCCTTTTGCAACCCAGAGCTCACTGTTCATTGTGAGTTCTAGCCCATGGGAAAAGGCATATTACTGTCAGGTGCAGTGGTGCCAGCCTTTCCACTAAGCTGCATCTCTCACTTTTTTCAGTTTTTAAAACAGTCGTACTGAATCAGTGAGTTGCCCAGGCTGGGCTTAAACTTGGGATCTCCTACTGCATTCTCCCATAGTTCTGGGATCAAAGGCATGCCTCGTTAAAATTCTTGTGTGTTTGTATTACTGAGCTTTCCCTCCCTGGTACAAAGTACTTGACACCCGTCACTCAAGGAAGTCATGGTTGGGCTCAGTGCTGGAGGGTCTACTCCGTGGTCCGCTGAGGCCACGGGAAGAACACGGTGTACAGGGGTGGGGGAGGAAAGCAGGGCCCAGGGAAGAGCGGCCAGCAGGCCACCTGGGTGGGCACAGCCAGCTATTCAGCACCCCATGAAGCAATCACCCCTGCGGGAGTCTCTGAAATCCACAGTTAAGCTGACATGCTTCAATGTTTTTGTCTTTTATTTGAAAGTATAGACTTGATTTAGCCCCCGAAGTAACACATCAGTTTTAGCAAGATGGACGCCCTCATGAGAGGAGCCGTGTCTCCTATGTTCTTTGCTTTCCACACGCTATCTGATCTTCACGCCATTCCTTTGGTGGGATCCACACTCTGCCCTTCACAGCTCAGGCTGCTGCAGAGCCCAGCTCCCACCGCCATGTCTTCTGGGAAGCGGAAAGGACTTCTGGCCCTTTGTTCTCTTTGCAGTCATGGATGCAGATGCTGTATAGGGGAGTTGGTTGCTGTAGTGTTCAGGGCGTTTGGATGTCGCAGAGCCCCAAGTGGAAACCTCAGGCCTACCTGAGACAGCCGCTCCAGGCTGCTGCACCCCGTGCCTCCCCCCCACCCCCCGCCATGACATTTTGTGATCAGGGAACATTGGTGGGCGACGCGACGGGGAGTTAATGCAGTGAGTTAGCAATTTGGTTGTCAAGGTAACGCTCTCCTGGTTGAGATGACACAGACTGTTCCTGCTCGCAAAGTGGCATCTGATATTCTCCCCATGTTTCTGCTTCAGAGATGGAAAAATACTGGGGGAAAAGAGTAAAAACTGAATCCAAATGTAAGATTGATGCCTCCTTTAGAGTGAAATTTGGGATGGCAGACTCCAGAGGCCCCTGAAAGGTGTGCCATTCTTTCCTCCAAATTACATTATATGCCAATTGGCCCATTTCTGTTTATTTTTTATTTTTATGTTTTTATTTGGTTGATAATTCTGGCCTTCTTTTGTTTTGCTTTTTGTTTTCTGAGACAGGGTCTCCCCTTATAGCTCAGGCTGAACTTGAATTCACTATGTAGGCCAGAATGGCCTTGAATTCATGATAATCCTCCTGCCTCAGCCTCCCAGGTGCTGGGATCATGGACAAAAGCTGCTACACCCATCCAGTAGCTCTGGGCTTCGGCCTCACCTCAGGCCTTCTCTTTGGTCCAGCTTTCTTCACTCTGTGGGAGAATGGTCCCAGCGTACCTGGTTCCCTTGCTCAGTCTTGGCACCTGGGGCAGAGTTTTCCAGGGCCACCAATTTGGGCAACTGCCAATTATAGTGATGTCAAAGGAATGTGGCTTGGGACCTGTCAGATGTCCAAGTACTAAATTTTGTGGCCTCACAGTTCCAGGGGGTGAAGCTATGAAGTAAAGGAGGAGGACTGGAGAGCATTACTGGGAACAGAGGAAGAACAGCTCCTGGATTTCCAGGAGGGTCTGCAGTGGGGGCTCCTGAGGCCCTTTGTCAGGGGTGAGTCCTATGGCAAAGTCACCATGTTGGGAAAATATGGGTTAGACTGCCATTGACCCACAGGCTTAGAAGTGTAGGCACTTAGCTAATACTGATTCACGGGCAGACGAGTCACAGAGTTGGGCTACCTGGAAAGAAAAAAGGCATTTGGAAAGAGAAGGGTCTGCATGCTCTGGTCACCTGCCTGGGTTACTAATGCCCATCTGGACTTACTGGGAAAAGTGTCACTGTAACCCTCAGGGAAGCATATGGGCCCAGCCACTGCCTCTTTATCTGGTGCCTGGCCTGCCTCAGACGTGACTCCAGCCACAGTTCTGATGCTTTTATTTTTGTGCTGACTTCCTTGACAACCCAGGCCCTTTCTGACTGCATTAATTGCTAACTTAGCTGCCTGTGAAATCAGTCTGTTTACAGAGTTGTACAGTGAACAGCAATCCCCATACTTGGGAGGCTGACGCAGTAGGATCACCGTGAGCTTATGGGCAACCTGTGCTATACAGTGAGTAGTGCAAGGCCAGCTTGGACTGCATGGTAAGGCAATGTCTCAAAAAAACTAACAACAACAACAAAAACCATAACACTCTTCCAACCCTTCTACTAGCCTATAAATGAGGCTGGGGATGCTTTTCACCTGTAAATAGCCTCCCTCCCACAGACTCTGCCCCCAAGGAAGCCTCAGATCTCTGCGTGAAACACGAAGCATGGTCTGCACTCCTGCACAGGTATTCAGGTGTAGGACGGACAGGCAGGAGGGCTGCACCTCCCAGATCACCGGCTGAAGACTCCCAGGCCACAGGGATGCGCCAGGTCCGGAGCCTGCACTTGAGGCTCCCTTGAGAGATCTCCGAGGGCGAGCTTTTAGTCGGCCTCCGAAGCCTCCCTGCGCTTCACAGAGCAGTCTTGGAAGTTCTCTTTCTGTGACACAAGTCACAGACCTACAACCTGTCCTATCTCTTTCCAGGGATCTCCCCAAACCCTGCCTGGGGACAGCACTATCACCATGTCTTTCAAGAACTGTAATCAAAGCAGCCACTAATAATGGTTACACCTAGCCCCAGGTTTTCCACAAAATATATATTTTTTGAGACAGGGTCTCACTTTGTAGTTCAGGCTGGTCTTAAACTCACTATGAAACCCAGGCTGGCCTCCAAATCACTGCAATCCTCCTGCCTCAGCGTCTCGAGTGCTGGGATTACAGGCGTGCGCCAACACACCTGGTTTAAAATATGTATTTTTAAGGAGGTAGTTTGTGCTTGAGGTTGATGTCTCCACACGGCCTTCCTTCTATTGACTCACAAAAAGAAGCTCCTGGGCCGGGGAGTTAGCTCAGTGGTTCCGGCGCCTGTCTCGCAAGCGCAAGGACCCGGGTTCGATTCCCCGGTAACCACATAACAATACTGGGTGTGGAGACCCACACCCAGCAGCAACCACTACCATTTACCACAGTGCCGGGCGTGGTGGCTCACGCCTACAATCCCAGCACTCGGGAGGCAGAGGCAGGAGGATTGTGATGTGAGTTGGAGGCTGAGCTCAGGGCCAGCCTGAACCGCAAAGCGAGACCCTGTCTCCAAAAACCTAAAAAAAAAAAAAAAAAAAAAGAAGCTCCTGATCAATGTCATTACTGTAACAGAATCTTGCAAATACTACAAGTTGGAACATGTCATGTTGTGGTTTACATCTAGAGCCTTCCCCAGGGCCTCATGCGCTCATTGGTGGAGCTTTCAGAAAGAATGGACCACGGGGGCGTTACCTGACGGGCCGTTAGGAGGCAAGGCCTGGGGGGAGAGGCGTGGCCTGGGCGGGGAGGCGGGGCCTACACAGCTCACACCCCCCCATCCCCCAAAAAACACACACACGCTCTGCTTCCTCTACCAGCCCCCATTAATCCCGCTTCTGCCTCGGAGCCAGCTGATCCTGGGCTGTAACTGTGAGCCCAAATAATCCTGGTCTCAGATAGTGGATGTCAGGTATTGTGTATCAGGTATTGCATTTTGTGATCAGAAAGTGACTAAGACAGATTTTGGTTTAAGAGAAGTAGTGTCGTTCCGTGAATACACCTGACCGTGATTTGGAAGCCTTCAGAACTGGTTCACAGGAAGAGTTTGGAAAGACGTGGAGACACAGGGTGCAAAAGCTTTAGAATTCTGCGACATAGGCTTGGTGTGTGATACTAGTCAAAGCTCAGACTAAAATGCTAATAGAAATGCAGGCTGTAGAAACAAGGCTCAGGAGGTATCAATTGGGATAAAAGACTCTTTTGTGTTTGGGCTACACAGGTGCGTTATGTTCTGGCAGAAAATTTGACTACCTTTTGCTCATATCCTAAAAATAGACATGAGAATGAGTTTAAGAGCAGCAGATTAATTAATCTGAGTGAATTTCAAGCTAGCCTGAGTTCAGGTTGTAGCCTGAACGTTGCTTGCTGCTTTTAGGGAGGATGTATGTGAGAAGCAGGCCTGAAAAACCACGCTGAATTACTTGAAACACATTGCTGATGGCACAAGGAAGTACCCGAAGAGTTGGGGTCTGTATAATTTTGGCTCAGAACAATTTGGTTGCTGAAAAGATTAGCATTAAAAACAGGCCTGGCACTTTGCAGCAGGACACTAGGAAGGAGGCCTTGCAGAGATCTCAGGAAACAGCAGGACCATAGCCTTACCCTGCAAAACCAAAAGACTTTGTTTTGAGATCTCCAGGACTCTGTTCATTCTGAGCCAAGCTAGAAGCGGTTCCCCAAATTCAACCACCCGGTCTTCTGGAGGTACAGTCCACAGGGACTTGGCCACTCCCACACTGGCTTCGTCCATGCGGTGTGCAGGTTTTACAGGCGTGTAGATCGTATGGGCTAGGAGGTCAGGGAGCATCGCACTCAGGTTTCAGAAGAAAGCCCAAGGAGCCAGGCAGTGCATCCCTGAGAAGGCAGTGTGTGAAGCCAGCCGTGCAGCAGAATACTGGAGATTCTGGAGAATCCAGGAACGTGAAGCATCCCCTGAAAAAAGCCTTGAACAGTGAGCAGAGTCGCCCTGGAGACAAGGACGTACAACAGGCAGGGCCGTGGAGGCGGCTTCCTAGTCACTGTCAGGTGCTCAGGCCGTTTGGACCTCATATCTCTGCTCTGCTGCTGGCCACAGAGCTGCCAGACTGAATGTTTGCCCTCCTGCGTTCCAGTCCTGCTTTGACCCCACTCTGTTCTAGCCTCTTGTCTCTCCCCTTGAATGGGAATGTTTACCCTGTGCACTGTATGTCTGCAGTATATAACTTTCTTTTTGATTTTTATAGAGGCCCAGAGCTAAGAATTTGCTTTGAGCCTCAGAGATGACTTTGGACTTACGGACTTTTCCTGAACGTTCAGACTGTTAGGACTTTGTTGACTCTTCAACATGAACTAAATGCATAAATAGGTGGACATGAACATTTTGGGGGGCATGGAAGAACGTTACGCTTATATCAAGAATACCATTCAAGAAACTTGGTGTGGGGTGCACGACTGTAATCCTGTCATTCAGGAGGCTGAAGTAAGAGGATCCCTGGGAGTTCAAGGCCAGCCTAAACTACACGGTAAGACTTGTTTCAAGAAGAAAAGAGAAAGACTCAGGCCTCCGAGAGCTGACTTCTAGAATGGGGTTGAATCATGGGGGCCGGACAGTTGCTTCCTGCTGGGCGGTGGCTTCGGTTAGAGGCGGGTCGCTGGGATGTGCCCAGGGTGTGCCTGTCCCTCACCACTTTGTCTAGCAGCTCTTTCAGGCCACTTTTCTCCACAGTGGGTCCGCCCACCATACCATTTTCTGCATCTGAGCCTTGCAAAACATAGAGTAAAAACAGAAAACATCAAGTAAAACTTCTAAAACGCGAGACAAAATAAACCTCTCCCCCTTCACTTGTGGGCGTTGTGTATTTCATCTTGGCTACACAGAAAGTGACTAAGACGTGCGAGACACATCTGTGCTTCTGCAAACTGTATAGCAAGTCCCCTAACGGCAGCGAAATAATTTTCAAATCTCTGGCTGCATTTTCTGTGTCTTCCCATGAGGTTGCTAATGAAAAGATACATTTCAATCTGGGCCACACTTTTCTATTTACTATTTTAATCAGTTTTACGGGAGTCTTTGAAAATCTTGCCTTAGACAGGGAATTGCAGCACAGGCGGCTAAACAGCAGCCAAGCTGAATGAAATTTCATAAGCATATGCATGCTGCTTTGCTGATCACGTGGTTTAAAACCTGCACTTGGCACTATCTGAGACACGATATATGCCTTGCTTGAGGCTGGGTAGTAAGAGATGCTAATAATCGAAATTCTTTTGTGCTTTTCATCTTTTGCTAACTTTGTCAGATTTCTCAGCCTTGTTATTTGGCTGAGAGGAGTCTGTCTTGATGTGTTCTTGTGATTCACTTGTTGCTTGTATTACATGCATTATTTTCAATCCAATTCCTTGGTTATAATCTCCCCCCCCCACTGGGATATATTTCATATGCCATAAAATCAATCCTTTAAAATATACAATTCCTCATTTTATATATTTACAGAGTTGTGTAACCATCACTAGTATCTAATTTCAGAATTTTTATCTCTCCAAAAAAGAAACTCCTGCAGTCAGGGAGGCTGAGGCAGGAGAATCACAGTGTGAACCCAGCCTAGGTAACAATGATTGAGTGAGAACCTGTCTCAAAATTTTTTTAAAAAATGGCTGAGGATCTAACTCAGTGCAAAAGGCATAGATTCAACCCCTAGTACTGGCAAAAAAAGAAAAAACTCCATATTAAAATTAATCCCACTTTCTCCTTCTCTCAGTCCCTGTCAAATACTTTCCTACTCTCCATCTTTCTGCATTTCCCTCTTCCGGGCACTTCACATAAATGAAACCACACAATATGCTGTCTGGCCGCTTCCACTTAGCATAATGTCATGGCCCATCCATGACATGTCACTAATCAGTCCTTCAGTCCTCTTTTCATAGCTCAGTAGTAGCCCATTGTGTGTGTATTCCAGATTTTTAAATTTATTCATTGGCTGGCAGGTATTTAGTTGTTTTCACTTTCTATGATGAATAATATTCCTGTGAACATTTGTGTGCAGACTTCTGTGTGAACATGTGTTTTCATCTCCCCTGCTCCCATGACCTACTGTCGGAAACTGCGGACGGTTTACTCAGACTTGCAGATGTCTGCTCTGCCCTGTAGGATCAACTACTGGGAGTATTGCGGACATCTGCCTGCCCTGCAGGATTTTAAACTACCAGGATTACTGCGCTAGGATTATTGGCCTTAAAATTTACTTACTGGGACCTACTTGCTGGGACTTACTTACTTGGATTTAAGGATGTCTGCTGTACCCTATGGATCTTCAACTATAGAGATTATTGTGGATAACCTCCCTGTTTATGCATGCTAGGATTATGGGTGTGAAAGCTTGGTGCCCAGTCAAAGGGAGGGTGAGCTCAAACTCGGGATATTTGGCCTTCTGCTGCTGCTTCTCAGGGTGGAAGAGTTGAGCCCAGGCTCAGTCTTTTCCTCCAAGTTCCAATTCTGTTGTTTGTTGGTCGTTAACCCTTTTACTGCGGGACTCATGGGGGATTGGAGTTTGCCAGGACTCTGGCTGCGTCCTTTTCCCCTGTTTTCTACAACCTACAAGAAGGTTTGCTAGATCACTTGGAAACTCTATTTGTGATTTTTTTTTTTTTTTTTTTTTTTTGAGACAGGGTCTTGCTTTGTAGTTCAGGCTGGCCCTGAACCACTATGTAACCCAGGCCAACCTTGAACTCCCAGCGATCCTCTGGCCTCTGCCTCCTGAGTGCTGGGATTACAGTGTGAGCCACCACGCCCGGCACTGTGGTGTGTGGTACTAATGGCTGGTGGGCGTGAGTCACCAGGGATTGTTGTATGTGGTTATTGGAATGATGAACTCCAACTCGGAGCCACTGAGTTAAATCCCCAGTCCTATCTCTGATTTTTTAAGGAACTGCTAGGCTGTTTGCCAAAGTAGCTGCACCATGCTATTTTCTGACTAGCAGTGTATGAAATTCCCAATTCATCCTCATCCCTGATAAATCTGTTGTTCTCTTTCTGATGAGAGCTCCCCTAATGGCTTAGAGCTCTCTCCTCATAGCTTTCATTCACATCTCCCTCATAGTAAGGATGCTGAGCATCATTCATGTACAGACAGCCCCTCTAGGTATCTTTGGTGGAAAGTCCATTCTAATCCTTTGCTAATTTTCTAATCATTTGTCTTTTTATTTCAAGATATAACAGTTCTTTATGTATTTTGGATAATAGACCCTTATCAGATGTGATTTACAAACATTCTCTCTCACTCTCTGGTTGGACAGAATGCTTTTAAGGCTTTTGTCTTATTTTGAGTACATTTTATTTTATATATATTTTTTAGTTTTTTGAGACAGGGTCTTTCTTTGTAGTTCAGGCTGGCCCTGAACTCACTATGTAGCCCAGGTGAGCCTCGAGCTCACTGCAATCCCCCTGCCTCTCTCCCCTAAGGGTTGAGATTACAGACATGAGCTACCACGCCTGGCTCTGTAGTATATGGTACAGGGGATCAACTCTGGACCTTGTGCTTGCCAGGCAGTCGCCAGAACCACTGAGCTAAATCACCCAGCCTGGTTCATATTATATATAGATAATGATCGCATTTGTTATGGGGAACTTATGCCTGTACATGATATGTCTTGCTGCTTGTTTCCTATTTCCCTCCCCTCCCTTCTTTCCCTTTTTATTTACAAAAGCTTTGTTTCCATTTTTCTTTCTACTTCTCTTTTTTTTCTTGTCTATTTCTTCCTTCTTCCTCCCCCCTCTATTGTTCCCTGTCCCATTTGAACATTTTCTTCCCATTTCCCTATGTCTATTATACGTTTTGGTTCCTATTTCCACTTTCAGTGTCTCATGCCAGAGAAACAATGCAGTATAAAATCCTTTGTTTTTCTAGTGGAAGCTCATTTAGTTACAACTGGATGATGCAATACTGACTCCACTTACCAGACACACATACCCTGTGGGCCGCAGACCCGAAGGGGCAGAGTCGACCCTGCCCCTGGGTGTTGTGCAAACCCTGCTGCTCAGGAGACCCCAGTGTCGTTATGCCTTGGACCTGGTGCTCCCCAAAGCCCCAGGCCTTCACAGTGGGACTTTGGGAGGTGATCGGATCAAACGGGAGCTGTACTGATGGGTGGACTGGCCCCTGGTGGGTGTAGAGCAAAATGTACTGTCGGGGTAGGTTGGTCAGAGGAGGTGGTCACTAAGGTGTGACCTGGAAGGGTGTCTCTCCCTCCCAAGTTCCTCTTTTCTCTCTGTTCTGCCTTAGACCCAGCAACTGGGGGCAGAAACGTGAGCCAAGATAAACCTCTGCTTCTTTAACTTGAAACCTCAGCTTACCTGTGACCAGGTACCAAGACAGGACACCATGGTCAATATGTATTATTAAATTATTTACAAATTTTTAGGTTAAAAAAAAACTACCAGGTCTGATGATAGTGCACACCTGTAATCCCACACTAGGGAGACTGAGTCAGGAGGCTTATTGAGGGTTTGGGGTTAGCCTGGGCTACACAGTTGGTTCACGGTGGTTTGAAATATAGAGAGAGACCCTGTCTCACTAAACAAGCCAAAAAGAAGTCTTTGTATCTCCCGTGGCCCCTCCACTCTCCTCTCTGGGCTGCGTGCAGTGAATGTAGAGATCCCGTTGTCTTGGTTACCGCACAGAGCTAATGTCATCACCGACCTCCTCTTCATTTCGGTACAATCCAATTACCTTGGTTCGGAGCAAAATTCGTGACAAGTAAGGAAATCAGCAGATACTTGTTTTGCAAAATTCTGTTCTCGTCGCCCCCACAGATGAGCTGGCAAGACTTCACAGCCTCCAACTCATCCCCGCAGGCTGGAAATTTCCATCCTACAATGTTGGGAGCATTCTAAGTAGCACTGCCTTCCCAGGGAGCACAGGATATCTGTCCTCACAGGGGGCTTCAGTGATGTTTTAAAAAATACAGACCACCAAAAAATCCGTATGCTCCTCGGATTATTCTTCAGTATTTAGGAGTATATTCTGATGAATGTCATAAACAAGAATTTAAGAGTTTATTTCAGGCAGATGGTAAAGTAGGGCATAAAACTGCTCTTTGAAATTATATACCTGAATTATATACCTGATTTCCAGAGATCTATTTGAAGAGTAATAAAGAGTGCAAGTTATAGGGGAAAAAATCCATAGCAATTCTTTTATAATTAACATGAAGAAATCTCTGTTTTAGTCCCTGAAGGCTCGTTTTCTAATGTGAGTTTTTTTTTAATTGAATAGTACACTATAAGAAAATGATGGAAGCCATAGGCTTGGAATATTCTGCAAAGTTCATAAGTTAAACCCAGAGAAAAACAGAACTAATCATTCTGCAAGATAACCACTGCCCCAAACTGGCAGTTTGATCTGTCTGGTTGGGAAACTGCACTGTGGAATCCAGCAGCATCTTCCCCCATGCCTGGCTTTTCTCTCTAACATGTCTGTAGTCGACCATATTGACTGAGAATGACGCAGCTCCTTCTCATGGCTGATGAGCATGGTGCTGTGTGGATGCACGACTTAATCCTTCTTCTGCTGATGAGTGTTGGGTTACCTTCCAGGTCTTGGCTGTTAGAAATAACTGTTTCCTGGCCACCCTGTTGTGGGTTGGATATGAGATGTTTCTCCAAGCTTGTGTGTTGAAGAAGTTAGTGCTGTGGAGGTCACTGCATTGGGAAAGTTCATCTCAGTCGCTTTCCTGGCACTGGGACAAAAATCTGACCTCTGCAACCAGAAGAAGGGAAGGCTTCCTATGTCTGACAATTTCAGTCCATGGTCAACAGGCTCTGAGGCAGGAACAGCGGGGCGGAAGATCTGGAGAGAGGAAAGCTGTTGAGGCCTCAGTTTCCAAAGAGTAGAGAGAAATGAAGGAGTCAGGGAGAGAGACCCACCCTTACAAATCTGTCTTCAGTGACCGCCTTAAACAGGTCCCATCTCCTGCTGTCACTGGAAGTTGCTGAGCCTTGCAGTTGGGCCCAGCTCTGAGCACAGAGCCCACATGACCCAGTCACCTTCCACAAGGCTCACCTGAGGACATCAGGCTTTCAGAGACCATTCTAGATCTGCGCCATAGCAGCTCTAGTTATCAGTGGATTTGTCCATTGATGGATTCCTAATTTGGGGTATGCTTGGGAGGTGATGGAACTAGCAGTTGAAGGGACCTGACCTTTAGGCACTGGCCTCCCCCTCTCTGGCTCCCCACTTCCAGTCGCCATGACTGTACTGGGGGCCTCTTTCTCTTGCACAGGCTATATGTGCTTATTAAGAATTTAAGATTGTCCCTTGAGCCCTGGACAAGTCACTGAACTCACAGAGGCTTTTATTTACTTGGCTAAGAAGTTTAATCACTTTTTTTTTTTTTAAACAGGAAGATAACAGACGGAAGCAAGAGAAAAGATGCTCAACACAGAAACAGCAATTTCCTGCTTCCCCTCAGGACACAAATCACATCTGCATGACTCATTTTTATAGAAGAGTTCGTGAAAGATCAGCACATAAATAGCTACTTGTTGACGACAGTCATGAAAATGATGAATATTAATTCCATGAAACTAGCTTTGATTCATTAAGTGGACTGCTGGCAAATCTAAAATATGGTATTATTTTAAAAAATAAATTGTATTTTATCCTATTCTTTCCTCAGGGCCCCCCTTCTTATGTATGAAAGCTTTGTTTCTATTTTTCCTTTTTTTCTTGTTCGTTCCTTCCTTTCTCTCTCCCTTTCCCCTTGTTCCCCTTCCTATCTGAACACTTCCGTCACATTTCTCAACATCCAATATACATTTCAGTCCTTATTTCCACTTTGTTTCTCATACCATAGAAACAATGCCATATTTACACATGTCTGATTTATCTCAGGAGAATAGACTCAAGGTCCATTTACTTAGTTATTAATGTCTGAAGCTCATCCTTCTTTGTGATAGAGTAGTACTCCATTGTATTACCAAAAAAACCCCACATCTTGGTCCACTTATTAGTTGATGGGCACTTATTAGTTGATGGGCATTTCTAAGACTTAGCTATTACAAACCCCTGCTGTAAACATCGGTGTGCATGTATGGATGTCGTATGATGCTTTTTAATTTGTTTGGGAAGATACCAAGAAGTATAGCTGGTCAAAGAGAACCTCTAGTCTTAGTTTTTTGAAGACTCTCTGATTCCCACAGTGGCTGCACTGTCTACACTCCCACCAACAGTGGAGAAGGGCTCCTTTTTCCCTATGGCACGGGCAGCATTTGTTGCTGGTTGATTTCTTGATGGCAGCCATTCTTTGTGGTGTGATGTGGAATCTCAGCCTTCTTTTAATTTGCATCTCACAAATGACCAGTGATGTTGGACATTTTTTCAATGTTTATGTGCCATTTCTACTTCTTCATCTGAGAAGCGTCTTTTTAGTTCAGATGGCCATTTTTGCACTAGGCCTTTAAATTTGGGAGGTCTGATTTTGGGGAGGGGGATTTTTTTTGAGTTCTGTATTCTAGATAATACTTTATGTGAACAGGTGGTAAAATAATTTTTGCACATTGTGGGTTGACTCTTCACTCTGTTGGTAGTTTCTCTAGCTTTTTAATAAGATGAGGTCCCAGTTGTTTATTCTGCGTAGTCTTTCCCGTACAGTGTGGGTTTTGTTCATCAAGTCTTTGCCCATCCCTGTGTCCTCAAGTGGCCTACCTATTCTCTCTTCCAGTAGATTTCATGTTTCTGTTTTAATATTTAGATCTTTGATCCATTTCAATTTTAGGTTAGTGCATGCTGAAAGGTATGGGTCTAGTTTCAATCTTTGTCATGTGGAAAGCCAGTTTTTCCAGCTCCTTTTATTAAAGAGGCTTTCTTGCAGTGGAGGTGTTTGGCTCCTTTGTGAAAGACTGAGTATTCTGGAGGTGTTTCTGCATCGTTTTGTCTGTCTCACTAATCCTCAAGTCTGTCTTGTTGCTGGTACCATGCTGTTTTTTGTTTTCATTTTTAATCACAATAGCTTTGTAGTATAATTTTAACTCGGGGATTGTAATGTCTCCTGCTTTGCTTTTGTTGCCCAGAATTGCCTTTGATATTATAGGTTGTTTTTCTGGTTCCAAATGAATTTAGGATTGTTTTTTCTAATTCTGAGATATGCTTTTGGGATTTTGATTGGGATTTTACTGAATCTGTATAACAGTTTCGTAAGTACGGTCATTTTCACTATATTGGTTCTTTCTATCCAAGAATAAGGGATATCTCTCCATTTTTTATAGTCTCTTCAATCTCCTTTTTCAGATCATTGTAGTTTTCAATGTAGAGGTATTTTACTTTCTTCACTACATTGATTCCTAGTTATTTCAATTTTTTTTTTTTGGATGTCATTATGTTATCTTGATTTCTCTCTCCATGAGTCTGTTGAGTATTGGCTTTGTATCCAGCTATGCCATTGAATTTGGTTATTAGTCTTTTGATGGAGTTTTGGGTTCTTCACTGTAGACTGTCACGTTATCTGCAAATAATGACAATTTAACTTCTTCCTTTTCTATCCTTCTTCTTTTTATTTCTTTCTCTTGTCTAGTTGTTTTGACTGGTGTTTCCAGAATTATATTGAGTAGGATGATGGCAATGGACCTTGCCTTGTTCCTGATTTTGGGAAGATTTCCATTTTTATCCATTTAGTATGATATTCACTGATGGTTGGTCATAGATGAGTTTTATCAGATAGAAATAAAGACCTTCTACACTACCAATGTTCTGGATAGTTTTTCTTTTATTATGAATGTTAGAACTTGTCAACACCTTTTCTGTATCTATTGAGAGTACCATATAGTTTGTGTCCTGAGCTCTGTTAATATAAAGTACTACATTTATTTATTTGCATATGTTGAACCAGTCCTGCATCCCCAGAGTGAATCCAACTTGGTCACAGACTATAACATTCTTGATGATTTGCTGCATTGTTTGCCAGCATCTTATTGAGGATTTTTGCATCTATATTCACTAGGGACATTGGCCTGTAATCCTTTTTCTTGGGTGGATCCTTCTCTGGCTTTAGATCGGGATAATGCTTGCTTCCAGGAATAAATATGGGAGTGCTATTTTCCTTTCCAGTTTCATTAAAGAGTTGGAGGAGTTGTGGCATTAAGTCTTCTTGAAATTTCTGGTGGAATTCAGCAGTGACTGTATCAGGGCCAGGACTTGGGTGGGGAGGGGACCAGCCTTTCTTAGCGCCTTTATTAGATGGACGTTTATGACAGACGACCCTCTAGTGAGAAATCCTCCCTCTGCCGAGATCGCGGTGCAGCCATGGAGGACATGGAGCACACTCTGTCTGTTACATGTGTGGACTGTGTTCCCCTGCGAGGGGGAGAGCCAGGGCTCAGCCTGTGGGGAGGCCGTGTGGGGGCAGGGCTCGCGCTTCAACTGCGGTGTTAATGGCGACAACTCTGCACTCTGCTGTCGCTGGTGCAGAGCGAGCCGTCTTACGTGAGCTCCCAGGTATGAACCAGGTGTGTTCTGGGGCCTGTGGGGGAGGGGCCACAGTGTCAGCGTATGAGAGGGACGCAGTGAGGGTGTCAGGTAGGGAGTGTCCCTGTCGCCGGCTGCTTGGCAATCAGGGATTAAAGCGTGGCCCTGACGTGAAGGTGACTGTAGGGTTTCCGAGAAGAGCGCCTTGGGTTGTAGGAGCCTCGGAGCGGAAGTGGATGTGGGAGGCGAGAGGAGGCTGTGAGATTTGGGCTGGGGGTGGGAGATGGTTTTGTTGAAATATCTCGTCCAGGGAGAGGGACTGGACAGGTGGGAAGGACTAGAAGCAGACGAGTAAACATCGGTTTACCCAACTGGTCTAAGCGCAGAGGGTTTTGAGAGGCCTGGACACAGTGCCGTAATTCCCTTTTTTCTATTTCTTTTGCAACGGGGTCTCTGAGGTGTCCGGAAGGCCCCAGGTCGGAGGGTCGGGGAGGGAAACTGGACTTTCTTGGGAGGTGATGTCATTTCTCACGTTTTTTGGCTCCAGATGTTAATACAAACCGAGGAATGACCGAGACCAGCAGAGCAGGCAAAAAAGAAGCAACGAGCGAGATTTTCTTTCCAAGACGGGTACAAGGGAGGCAAGCCGTTGACTCAGGCTTGGGCAAGAGGAAAGTTTATCTGGATTGGGTAGGGAAGGGAGACTGCCAGGAGACATAGGGAGTATTTCTCTCGGAGGGGAGAGGTCCTTTGTGGTTGGGTGGAAGAAACATGGTGGCCCGCAGGAGTATCTGGTCCCGAAAATGTTACCGTTTATCGACTTTCACGCATCGCAACCATGTTTGAGGCCAGGGATGTTTCTCAGTGGCAATGCGCTTGCTGAGTTCGATCCCGATACAGAAAAAAAAAAAATTTTATCCAAAGTGATTGAAAATATCAATTTAAGAACCGCCTCTGGGCGTGTCTACGGATGACTGACACATAGGCCCCTGGACTCACCCGGATGTGGCGAACCATCCAATAGACTTGGGAATAGGCCGGTTACAAATCCGGAAAGACGAAGACGTGTTTCCGTTTCGGATCCGGCCTAATTTTCATCTGTGGCTTCTGGTGCGCAGCCCGACATTTTGGATTCTTCACATGGGAGTTCCCGGACCAGCAAATCCGTAAGACTAATACATTTCTTATAGAATTATGCCTTTTATAGATTTTTTTTCTTTTTTCCTTTTTGAGACAGAGTTTTGTTATGAAGTTCAAGTTAGTGTTAAACATATGAAGTAGCGCAGCCTGACTTCAAATTCGCGGCAAACCCCCTGCGTTGGCTTCCCTAGTGCTAAGATTACAGAGTTCTGCCACCATGCCTAGCAGTTGTTTTTGATTCGACAAAAATTATTTAAAGGAACTCAAAAATGTTCTAAAAAAAGCCTTGAGTTTCTTCCCCTACACAGCTTAGTTCCTACCTCCCATTAGGTTTATGTGTCAGGGCCCTGGCGTTGGAAGACTTAAGAGTACACTCCTGACTTACAAACTTGATCAGTTCCCATGGGTTGATTTTAACTCAAGTTGATCATAAGAAAATATAGCTGATATCTGGGTGTTTACACACCCTATAGATAATAAGAGGCAGATGAATCTCCCATTACATTAATGCAAGTTGTTCGTATGTCAGGCAGATTGTAACTTTAGGATCTACTCCATATAGTTTTCGGCAGTAGTGTGTTAGCTCCTTGCAGTATTTAGTTACCATATCAATCACTAAAATACAGTTTTAAAGTTTTAAAACTATTTATGCAACATATATGGAAAAATGAATCTCAAGTGTTTGATACATTTTCAAAGATAAGGCAGCTTCTGGAGCACCAGCCCGTAGCAGTGCCTCCTCTCCTCTAGTACCACATCTGCTCAGTTTTAAACTGAATGTAAAATGGCATCCGTCACACAGCGTGTGCTCACTGATCTGGTTTCTTTTACTTGAGCCTGTGTCTGTGAGTTGCCCGGTGTTGTGGCATCCGCTATTATGGAACATGTTGTTATTTATCTGTTCTATCAGTGTTTGAATTGCTTCCAGGGTTTGAGCTATATAAATAATGATCCTTTGAGTGGGTTTTTGATAGTCTTTTGTGCACCTGGATCAGCTTTTCTGTCGGGTACACATCTAGGAGTCACTCCTGGGTCACGGGGTATGTAATGGCTCGAAGTAGTATAACTCGTTTCACTTTGTTAAAAGCTAGAAAGCCACATGAAGTGATGACAGTGTAAACATTCCTAAATGCAGAAATCTCCTAAATATAAACACATTCATTCTTTCTTGGAGTTGACTTAAGCAAACACCATAGTAGACAGGACAATTAAATATCAGTCATGAAACCGCTGCTGGAGTGTGATGTCTCACAGACTTCACTGCTTGGGAAGATAGCATCTCCAGCAGGGTTCAGTCTTTTGGAAATGTACCCCAACATTTCCATGGCGTTGATGTAAAATAATATACTAAGTCTGTTCCATTTTCCCTTGAAGTCTGGCAATAATAGACAGGAGGAGGTACACACTTATATCCCAGCATGCTGGGAAGTTGAGACAGGAAGACCCTAAATGTGGGCTCAGCCTGGACAGCATAAGGAGACCCTGCCTCACGATTAAAAAAATGGACTGGGAGGGCCGGGGAGTTAGCTCAGTGGTTCTGGCGCCTGTCCTGCAAGCGCAAGGACCCGGGTTCGATCCCTAGTAATCACATACAATACTGGGTGTGGAGACTCACGCCCAGCAGCAACCACATACCACATACCACATACCACAGTGCCAGGTGTGATGCCTCATGCCTGTCATCCCACCACTCGGGAGGCAGAGGCAGGAGGATTGCTGTGATGTACGTTTGAGGCTGAGCTCAAGGCCAGCCTGAACCACAAAAAGTGGGACCCTATCTCAAAAAAAAAAAAATAAATAAATAAAGGACTGGGAATGTGTAGCTCTGTGGGAAGGCCCTGGGTTCAGCCCCAGCTTCTCACTAGCACCTCATACGATGCTGTCTTTTGTTGTAAGTTGTCACTTCTCTGTTGGGTTCTGGAGCTCTGTGACCTTGGTCTTCAGCAGAGCTGAAGCTCTTGCCTGTTGCTAGTTCTTCAGGACGGCTGGGGGCTCATCAAGCTAACCTGTGTCAGAATCTGTCCCTTTTTTCTAAGATCCTACGAATTTCTTTAATTTGATCATATTTTTCATGTTTTCATAATCAAAGGAGATGTCTTAAAGCATAATTTGTGAAAAACTTGTTGAGTATTTATCAAATGGCAAATGTTCAATACAAAGAGATATAGAATGACTAGTCCCCACTTGCTTGGATTTACAGTAGGAAGAGATTATTTTGGATCCTATATTTGGGGATAACATAACATTTGAATATTATTTAGTGTATGTATTTATTCATCAGTGGCACATACTGTAATCCTAGCACTCAGGGCAGCGGAGGGAGGAGGATTCCAAGTTCAGGTCTCATGTGGGTAATCTAGTGAAATCTTGTCTCCAAATAAAATATAGAAAAGTAGTACAGTAATACAATACTTCTGGGTTCAGTCTGCTAGCACTCCCAAAAAAGATGTGAATACAAATTCACTGTATATTACCATCATACATCAGGAGAGGAAGCAGTTTTATTGAGCCCAATCATCAATTCTGAGTTTCCAGTTTTGTTTTCCATGTATTCAGAATGATCTCCATATAGATAACTTAGCTACCTCTCTGACTTTTCTCTTTTCTTCTTCCCTCACCCTGTCTCTTGTTCTGTCATACTGGGTGGGGAATCGAACTGGCTACACCAACGCCCTACCACTGCTGGCCTTCTTTAAAGTTTTAAAAATTTTCAAACTTCCTGAGTTGCCAGGCTGGACTTGAATATAATAATCATCTGCCTCGGTTTCAAGTAGCTGAGATTATAGGTATGCACCACCTCATCTGGCGTGGATAGATTTTGGTTTTTGTTTTTATTTTTTCCTTGGTACAGGGAATAAACTGGGGAGCTTCTGCTTGCCTGGTAGGCGTTGGAACCAATGAGCTAAATTCCCAGCGAATGGATAGTTTTTGTTTTGTTTTAATCAATTTATCTGTCTTTCCTTTTCTCATTCATTTGGTTCTTTGAAACAGCTATATTGAAATAGAACTATTTTATTATTTTATTATTTACTATCTAAAGCATACAATTTAATGGTTTTTAGTATATTCACAGATACAGTAACAATTACCACAGTTAATTATCAGTTCCAAAAAGAAACTCTATCCTTTAGAGGTCAGCCCCCTACTGACCCACCCCAGTCCTACGCAGTCACAAGTCTGCACAGGTCTTTGTGGGCACCATTGTCTCTGATTTTCATGTGAATTGAGCCAGTGTGAAGCCTTTTGTGATGGATGCTTTCATTTTTGTAGTGTGTGAAATTTACTTATAAGGCGTAGTGTTTATTGGTGCTCCATTCTTGTGTCTGCCACGTATGAAGTATGATCACACAATAGTAAATGTCTGAGTGTTTAAATAGGGGTTGTAGTAAAAGACAAATTGCCACGAATCTCCCTCTTGCTTCAATCACATGTTGTTCTTGGTCTTTCTGAAGCAGTTCTGAGACCCTCTTTTATGACCACCTTTAGTTGCACTCGCCTGGCTGCCTCAATTTCCTGAATTGTCTCAAAACATTTCCCTGTCAAGGTCATTTTAACTTTGGGAAAGAGCCAGCAGTCACGTAATGCCAGCTGGAGTGAATAGGTGGAAGAGGACTCAGCGCCATGTTTTTAGGTGCTGCTTTTCCACTCTGCTGTTCATCATATTGTTAACACCTTTTAAAGACACCTCGGAAAGAGAACTTCCAGAGCTGCTTCAGAAATGAGGGGATAAGTGCCAGGTATTGTGGTGTATGGCTGTAATTCCAGCACTCTGGAGAACGAGGCCAGACGATCACCATGAATCAGACTCCAGCCACCCAGGCAACACAGTAAGTTCAAGGCCAGCCTGAACTGCATAGCAAGACTGTATCACAGAAACTCCACCAAACCAAAATAAAACAACAAAACAATGGATAAGTGTATTTGAAGCAAGGGGTTATTTTGAGGGGATTTATAGCTATGTGTCCTTCACTATAGTGATTTAAAAAATTTAATCAGTGTATTTTTTATTAGCCTTTGTAATATATCATAGAAATATACCACTTTTTTGTTTATTCAGTTGTCTACTAATAGCTGCTAGGGCTATTTCTTCCCATCACTTCTTTAAAATCATTTTTAATATTACTAATAAATATTGAATCCAAAGCTTTTATACTGAACTATATCCCCAGACCTTTTTAAATTGTTTTTTAAAAACTACTTGAGGCAGCATCTTGCTAAGTTGCCCAGGCTAGGGTGAAACTTGTGGTCCTCCTGCATCAGCCTCTCAGAATGCTGATCCTACAAGTATGTTCTACTGTGCCTGGTTGGCGAATGTTAACAAGGGAGTGGCCTACGAGATCTACAATTTATCTGTAAGGGAAAGTACAGGATTTTAGCATAATTGTAAAATTCTGTTGTTTTTGTTTTTAAATTCTGGTTTCTGTTTGGTTTTTTTTGTTTTGTTTTGTTTTTTTAAATGTAGCTGAGATCTGTTTAATAGGATGTCACAGAAGAATGAGCAGTCTGCATGTTTCTGGTCAGATCACTGCGCTTCTTCCTCATTCTGTCTGTTACCTCAGTGCAGAAAGTTTGCAGGATATTTTGGTTGTTGCTGAAGCTCTTATGTATTACAAGAAGTTAGTGCAACTCATTCATAAAAAATAATTGAAGACTTGAGCCAGCCTCAACTATTTTTATTCTTACAAATGAATTGTTATGTGTATGAAAGATACTTTCTAAATGAGTTTGAAAGTGCATCATGTACAAAAAGGAAAAGTGATTTCTGCCTGGGCCTACCAAAAGCATCTCTTAATAAAAGCTTGCTTATTAAATAAGTCTGACTAAATTTCTAAGAGACAATGACCTGTCAGCTATTTGAACCATACTATCTCTGCATTTATGTACTTTTAAAAAGTGATCATGGGCCAGGCTTGGTGGTGCATACCTATAATCCTAGCACTTGGGAGGCTGAGGCAGGAAGACTGTCTTAAGTTTGAAGCCAACCTGGGCTACATAGTGAATTCTAAACCAGCCAAATGGTGAGACTTTGTCTTACAGAACAAAAGAAAACAAAATAAATAATCACTGTCTTGAGTGTCACCTTGAATAAAACATAAAATGCGTATTAAATAGATCGGTTACCAATACTTGAGTTGACAAGTACTTGATGCCAAGCTAGTCACAGTGAGCTAGTGATAGTTTAAAAGTGACACTACCTTTTCAGCAATTTGGCGTAATATTTTTAGAAATTTCATATTTCTCACCTTTCTAAAAATCTTTGCTAAGGATATAACCAGAAGTAAGGACAGAACTTTTTATGTAGGAATATTTGTTATTATGATATTTATAAAAATTAAAACAGCCATCCGAAAAAGCTTTGTGAAGTAAATTGGGTTTTTTTTTTTTTTTAGGTTTTTTAAAACAGGGTCTCGCTTTGTGGTTCAGGCTGGCCCTGAGCTCAGCCTCCAGCTCACATCACAGCAATCCTCCTGCCTCTGCCTCCTGAGTGCTGGGATTACAGGCGTGAGCCACCAAGCCCGGCACTGTGATAGTGGTACTGGTTGCTGCTGGGCGTGAGTCTCCAAGCCCAGTATGGTATGTGGTTACTGGGGTATGTGGTTACCGGGGATAGAACCTGGGTCCTTGCACTTGCAAGACAGGCGCTGGAACCACTGAGCTAGCTCCCCGGCCCTGTGAAGTAAATTGTATATCAATATGAAACAATGTTATGAGTTACTAAATGGCGATAATGTAAAGTCATTTGAAAAATACAGCATATGAATTATATTTATAATGTGGCATTACTTTTTTGTTAGTTACACATATACAAATATACACTTATAAGGACTTCTATGAGATTATTAAGAGTAATTGTCTTTGAGAGAAAGGTTATGGGTGATTTTGTGATTTTAAAATTATGAATATGTACTATAAAAATAAGTGACACTGAAACACAGTAATGGAAATGAATGCCTTCAGAGCTAGTCACCATATATTATTTCATATACTCATTACTTATGTAGCTTTAAGATAATCATGAAATAGCCCTAAAATCTTAGACTTTTAATCTATCATTTTTCTGGTATTATCCATCTGCTCATAGAATGTCTGGTCAGTGGGGATGGTGACACATACCACACCTGTCATCCCAGCACGAAGGAGGCTGAGGCAGGTGAATCACTGCAAGTGTGAGGCCAGCCTGGGCTACATAGTGAGTTTGAGATCAGCCTGAATTACTCAGTGAGACTCTATCTCAAAAGAGAAAAAAATGAAGCGTAGTTTTCGGCCCCCTCGAGTGCCCTTCAGTCACATAAACTGTTTGGCTCCTGTCATGGTCATGATTTACCCAACAAGGATAATCTCATTTGGTTCATTCCATTAACTACACCAATCTAACTGGTGACAAGGTGCTTCTGATAAGGGCTGGGCTCAAGAGGTGAACACAAGGGCAGGTTTGGGTGTTTTAACTTCACTGAAAGTGTTTTCTTTGAAGGGTTGGACATCAGATCCAGTTTCGTTTACTTCAGATCTTTGAGCAAATCATTTCCCAGTGTGTTTGAGAGGGAAGCAGGTAAGGCTGGTAGCAGTGCTTGGTTTAGGATTTGTTTTGGCACTACTTAGCTTTTAAGTTTCTGACAGCAATAAACATTTTCTAAATACCCAAAGGAAGGAGTGTAGATTGTTATCCAGCAAGAAGGTGGCAGGTAAAGGTTGGTTAATTCCCTGTATTAATTTAGGTCAATGTTTGAGTAAGGGGGGAAGAACTCAGACTGAAGGCAAGTAGAAATAGGTAAGAGTTACCTTTCAAATTTGATAAGCACTTGTCCCTTGACTATGGTCTTGTCCAGTGTCCAAGAGGATTTATGGAAGATAGTTATTTTGTAAATAAAGTTCAAAAAGGTAAAGGTATCATTGACTTAGGTCAAACAGTCAGTATCTCCTGCAAGTGGACTGTCAGAGGCCATTGACATACAACCCTTATTTTGGCCAGCCGGAGGCAGTTATTCTCAGGGTTAAGTAAAGGTCATCACTCTCTCCCATCCTGGTTGTCTATGGTGATGAAAAAGCAGTGCTTGGAAATTTCACTTAGGAGACAGATGGCCCTGTCTGTCTATCCACTCAGGTCATCTTGGGTACTTTGCCCATAATTGCACTAGCCCACTGTTAAAGAGACAGATGTCCACGTAGGTGGAGGGGGATGACAGGGTAGACAGACCCCTATGAAGGAGTCAGCACAATTGTCTATGGGGACACCCTGAGGTCGGAGCTCTCTGCTTAGACAGAGCACCAGGGACACCACTCCCTATGTTGGTTTAATGCTGTAGCCGATAACCTCCGTCTCCGATGTTTGGAGCTATAGGGGAGAGTGGTAAGGGGGAGCAGACTGCCCAAAGGCTGAGAAGGACTTGTTTTTCTCTAAGTCTTGCTTCGCTCATTATAATAAGTTTAAATAGAGCATCATCTTTATCATTATTATCACTTTCTGTCAGTAGGCTGACCTGAGCAGAGCATGGTAGTCGGCTAAGGCCTTCATTTGAGTGGTAGTGTGCCTATCTGTCAGTTTCTATGGCTGACTGAATGTTTTTGAAAAGGTAGGGCCAGAGCAAGGGAGAATTATAACAAAGAAGATGAGAAACGTGTGTTGTGTGATGACTTCATGTTGCCTCAAGTTTCAGCTGTGTGGACTGGTCAGCGTCTGGAGAGACCAGAGCAGGACTGCTATTTCCTCAGGCTTGGGCTGTGTGTGGACGAGTGAGCTGCCGGTCCCAGAGCAGGGGTGTTGTCAGGTCTGTGTCCTGATCTTGTCACGGGATTAATTGGTGCTTGCAGTCTGGATCATGCTGGTTGGCTCGCTTTTCTCAGACTGTTGGCATTAGCCGACTGTGATAAATTTGAGACATAGTTCTGGCAAGTTTAACAGCAATGGGGGTAGATAGGATAACAGTTATGAGGTCCATTCCATATGGGGCCTGCAGGGCATGTATTGATTGTACCCAGCCATGGCTTTCTTGAATGGCCATTTTTAAAGGTTGTATTTGTTTCCTCAAAGTCAATTACTTTTCTTGTTTACCAGGATTACCTTCAGTTTGACTTATGATGGGTGAGTCAGGCCAAATAGAATCTCACCAGCGTAATATCCAGTGTGTTCAGTGGGAATGTACTGGACCTGGAGGAGGATCACAGGCAGGACTTGATTTATACCTCAAGGGACTTGTTGGCAGTATTTTTTTAGTAATTGTTTAAGTGTTCATGTTTTCTACCTCAAGTTCTGTGGCCAGTAAGCCACGTGCCTTTTTAAATTTATTTTAAAAATTTATGAGTCCCTGAATTACCTCATCTACAAATGGTAGTCTGTTGTTTGATTCCAGTGTTGAAGACAGTCCAGGGCAGGGGGTTTAGCTGAGTGGTTCTGGCACTTGCTTTACAAGCACAAGGTTCCTAGTTTGATTCCCAGTAACCATGTACAACAATGCTGGGCGTGGTGGCTCATGCCTGTAATCCCAGCACTCAGGAGGCAAAGGCAGGATTGCTGTGAGTTCGAGGCTAGCCTGGGCTACATAGTGAGCTCAGGACCAGCCTGAACTACAAAGTGAGACTATGTCTCAAAAAAAAAAAAAGACTCCAAATCTTATCTTTCAGCAGCACCTCTGTTATCTTTTGTTTTTTTCTCTATATAAAAAAGAAGGTAGACACAAATACTAACAAGTTTTGGCAACCTCCTGGTTGAGGCAGGTTAGTAAAATCTTTATCCAAATTTTTTTTTTTTTTTTTTTTTTTTTTGAGACAGAGTCTCACTTTGTGGTTCAGGCTAGTCCTGAGCTCAGCCTCAAACTCACATCATAGCAATCCTCCTGCCTCTGCCTCCCAGTGCTGAGATTACAGGTGTGAGCCACCACGCCTGGCACTGTGGTATGTGGTACTGGTTGCTGGTGGTATGAGTCTCCACACCCAGTATTGTATGTGGTTAACCAAGGATCGAACCTGGGTCCTTGCGCTTGCAAGACAGGCGCCGAAGCCATTGAGCTAAATCCCTGGCCCCCTTTATCCAAGTTTTTATAAGGAAGGGCACCTACATCTTGGATTTCTCGCGGCTCACTGGGCCCTTATCTCAGATTGTCCTACACACTGATCGGGCATTGTTTACAGACAGCTTGGGTGACAGGTGCTGCACGAAGAAGTGACAGGTCAGCATTGTCTCCAGGGCTGTTTTTCATATGGGGCCTTGATGTACTTGTCTTATGAACTTGGGGGACAGTGCCTCATGGAATAGCCTATTTTCTTTCAGAGAATTTCCACCAGCCTTCTTTTAGATACTTCATAGTTTTCAGGGCAAACCAGGCTTTTTCCTTTTTGATAAACAATTTGGAGTCTCTGGAAGAGTGGTTTCTGGATGAGCGGCATGGCTAGGCCCCCCCTTTTGAGGCTGTCACAGCAGGCCACTTTGCCTCTAGTTTGCTTTTTGATTCTCTTTAGCTTCTGACATTCTCTGGTTTAGTGCTTGCTGAGTACATAACATCCACCTTCTTGGCAGTCCACACAGCAGCTAGGACCTGTTAAATCTCTTCTTTATATTTGTTTTTCTCCAGTTGCTAGGAGTCCTGTCTCTTTACATACAGCTCCATGGATGTGTCAACATATCAGAGCAAATGTATACTTAGAGTCAGTGTAGATATTGGCCCTTTAATTTTATTGGGGGCTTAAGCCTTCCTAGGATATGACTGTTTGCTGAGGTTTAGCAGCAGGGTCCAGTTCACACTCAGTGCTAATTAAATCCTTTATTGAATAAATATAATACCAAACAAAAGGCTATCAAAAAAAGTCTTTTTTTTTTTTTTTTTTTTGAGATAGGGTCCTGCTTTATAGTTCAGGCTGGTCCTGAACTCAGCCTCTGCATCTGCCTCTGCCTCCCAAGTGCTGGGATTACAGGTGTGAGCAACCACGCCCAGCTAAAAAAACCCCATTTTAAAGGCCTTTTTATTCAGGCTAAGGACAAGCACAATAAAGGCTTTACATGATGGGC